>JAMAHJ010000017.1:327912-424612 GCA_023627475.1 Aspergillus sp. S3505 | reverse complement strand
GGCTGCGTAAGCCACCAACCTGCAGTACATGTGGTAAAATAGGCCACAATCGGCTAAAATGTCTTGAGAAATAGTCTATATTTTTAATAGAGAATATATATCCATTTTGTGGGAGAAAGACTTCAAAAAATGCATCTAGTGTGTCCGCGCTGCGGGCGGCGGCCAGCTGGCCAGCTTGGTGATCCGGCCAGCTCGGTGATAGATTACGTTAACGTAACCCACCACCGAGTCGGCCACACCCCCGAACCGGCCACTTCCCCACTGTGGTCGGAATACTTGATTCAATAACACAACAAAAAAATCTATTTATTCAATTAAACTAAACACTATTGCGAGTAGGACATTGTAGTCTTCTATGCCCAATAATACGACAATCACTGCACTGTGGTGGTGCCCGCACAGATGGTTGGTTTGCTGCTGAAGCAGGTCCGCCAGGTACAGTAGTAGAGGCTTCTTGGGCATCGTTCTCACTTTGTATGATACCCTGCGCTTCCTGAATATAAAGGCTCCCTGTATAGGCTATCTGTCTATGAGAGCACTTTTTTTTCTGCTGCTGTTTCTCATTCGCAGCCCTCAAATCATGGTTTTCCTTTGCCAGAATTGCAACATTATTCATGGCCATTTGACAACTGCGGAAAACTTGATCCATAGCAGCCTTTGCAGGAGTTGGGGGGCTATTGCTGTGCTGTCTCAATAGCTTATTGACAGTGGATTCTTGCTTCTTTAGCTGCTTGAGATTATGAGGTGTTTTTGGATCAGAGTTGGTGGATTGGCTCTCAGGAGGTGTAGGAGTCTTCGGATATATATAGATCTGTGTCAGCACCCTCTCTGGACTATATGGAACCATGCCAGTTGTAATGAAGCCATTCTTGTTATTATCCATCTTAAAGGCCTCCTTACGGGCCTGTGGATATGCCGAAAGGAAGTCAAGCTTGTCTATATGATTGATCCTCTGCCGCATCTTCTCTTCCACCAAGCGGCCATAAGTGCGTTTCAAGATCGCAAAACAGCCAACATCAAGAGGCTGTAAAAGATGAGTCCTTCGCGGGCTGGGCCAGGGCTCAGGGTGTCAGCCCGTGGGCTCTAGCTAGACGAGCCCTGGGCCTTGCATAGAGCCCACGGACGGGCTTTGCAGAGGTCTAATAAAAGTCAATGGATACGTTCAAGCGGAGACCCGGTAGTAGGGATTATTTGACTTGGTATAACAATGTCTGAACAAACATCCCCTCGATCTGAGCCCTAACCTGAATTTCAACCGAGCCATCCATCCTAACACTGAATCGAATTGATACTATGAAGCCCTATACTGGACCAATACGACTAACTAGTTTGTTACACACTTTGTAGTCTCCACTCCACTCATAGCATAAACGCTCTTAACCAACCGATCTAACTCGAGAAAATCCTTTCCTCCCACAATGATTCCAGCATGGCTCAAGGCCTTACGGCTATCCTGAGCCCATCCAGTGATAACTATACATCCATCCTTGAGCTCCCCTTCAAAGGCACATTCAAAAGCTGTCTTGGTGCACGGCAGATAGATAGTGAGTAGAGTGGCTTCAAATAGCCCCCGCCGGGTGAAGTGGCCTGCGAGTAGCCCTAAAGCATAGGCCCCAGTAACCCGAACATTGAGATCGACCACAAACTGCTCTCCTGATGATGGGATGGTGATAACATCCGCCCCTGCTGGACCATAGTAGCCCCTCTGGTGCAAGAAGCGGGCGACCGCATCTGCTGTGTTTGAGTGTCGCTCTTTAAACACGGCCTGCTGCGCGTATGAAATGGAGGCGCCTGTCCAGTGCCCCTCTTCATTGAATCCCTGCCCGCTGCATGCTATGATGATCGCCCGCCCCTTTCTGGTGATAAAAAGGGAAAGTGCCATAGCTTCGCCTGGTATCATCTTCTGAATCACCAGGCTGCTGGGGTACAGGTGGTTGTTCGATGCGTTGGTCTGTCGGAGGATTTCTCTCAGTAGTTTAGTGCTGAACAACTGTTTCATTGCCTCTCGATCTGCATCAGTGTACACTTTGAACGTCCCATAGCCGGAAACGGTCTGCTGTAACTTGATAATGAAGGGTAGCGGATGCTGATCAAAAGAGCTGATGATTCGACTGATCTCCGCCTGCAGCAGAGTCTCATCCTGCAGCTGATCCGGACTCAGCACCGGATCGATAATTGTCGTCATTGGAGTGGGCAGTCTCGACTCCGCCAGACCCCTCTTCGACAGAATCTCGTAATGAACCTCCGGATCAATGACATGCGGCAGGTCGGAGAGTCTGTCATTTGGGAACAGCACTGCAAGTTGAGAATTCGCCAGCTGCAGAGGGATATCGGCCGGGTTTTCGACATAGATTAATGAAGGCCGTTGACCAGGCGGTAGTTGGCTGAAGACAGGGTGTGCATCAGCTTTGATTCGTGTGCTGTTGTTATCTTCAAATATGACCAGGGGCATTTCACCAGCGCAAAAACCGTATCGCTGGGGGATAATTTTATGGGCTAGCACTGAACAGTCTGCTTCTTCTCCATCATCATCGTTGTGGTTCTTCGGCAATGAATCCCAATATGCGAATTTGACCGACGACAGGAGGTTTGATGTGGCCGTTCGAGCAGCTTTGAATAGCACAGGATAATAGACAAGAATGATGTTATGAGCTGTTTCGTTGTCTAACAGGTACAAGTCATGTAGTGTATAGTCCAGGACAACTGAACCCACTGGGGCCATTTTTTCTGGAATGCTCTGTACAATCTTGGCGTGATCAAGGAACTTGGCCAGTACGAGTTGAAGTTTAAAGATGGAATGCTTGACCAATTTGTCTTCTATCAGGTAGTGCGGGAAGCAGATGGGATCTGGATCATGCTTGAGGAACAGGTAACGCTTTGATCTGAATGAGACTGGTCATCACGATGGCTGGCTGAGTGTACCAATTTGTGTACTCTTGCAGTTGCATGGGACTTTAGGCCCGCCGAAAGCATCTTTACAGAGCATGCAAGATGGTACCAAGCAGCAAGGGGATGGATGCTAAGCCCAAATAGGAACACTATACTTTCTAGTAGTTCACCATCACCCAAGACTATGGAGCTGAGCAGCATTGTTTCTGCTTCATTTGCACCACACATGATTAAATAGTACATAGCTCCACCCCCTTTTTTATTTTTTCTTTTTGAAATGAATTTTATCTGCACTTGACAATATTAGTTCTATACGTGGGATTGTATTCAGCCATGGCAAGAATAATCTAGACCCACTCGCTACTCAACATTGTTGCCAGCTGTGTATTGATTTGCTGCATGGCTGTATTGAATGCTGTCTCTAATGGAGACAGGCCAGCACTCCTGTGCGTCTCCTTTGCCGATCATAAATGGAGGAATGTATACTTACATGCATCATGATCTGGCAAATTGTGATTTGTCTTTCATGGGGAACAGGTCCCATAGAGAACTTGAATTATTGATCCATACCCAGAGTAGATCCAAATCCGCATGCGGATAGCACTTGCTATCCAAATCCATATTCAGCTGAAGCCATAAAGCACGAGTCCACAGATTAGTGACGCGGATTGAAACTTTACACAGACCGTTTCCGTCTGTGTTTTAGTCACACGACCGCCAAGGGCATTAATCAGCAGGAATGTGACAGCACAGTCCAATGTAGCATTCTTACTATGTCCCATCAACCCCTAGTTATATAATGCTGCGGGTGTACCTCGATATAAAAGAGAACAATTCGCTCCCTTCTATTACTGGACTTGCCAAGATTTTATCATTTGATTAACCTATCTATTCTCAACCTACTCCAGAAGAGCCTCATTTTCAAAGTTTAATATGCGGTTTATCTGTATCCTTGCACTTATTTTCACTGCCACAATGGCTATACCTGTCGATCATGAGGACAAGGTACTGGTAGAGAGAGAGGTATGACCGAGCTATATAGGAGGAGAATTCCAATAATAGACATAGCAATGCTAATAACGATGAGCGTGAATAGGATGTAAGTGATGGTTCTTGATATGGTACAACCCGATGACTGCAAGATCCAGTGCTAATGATGATGGGCGTGAATAGCTTGTAAGTGATGATTCCTGATATGGTATAACCCGATGACTGCAGAGATCCAGTGCTAATGATGATGGATATGAATAGGGTGTAAGTGATGGTCCTTGATATGGTACAACCCGATGACTGCAGAGATCCAGTGCTAATGATGATGGATATAATAGGATGTAAGTGATGATTCTTGATATGGTACGACCCGATGACTGCAGAGATTCAGTGCTAATGATGATGGATGTGAACAGGGTGTAAGTGATGGTTCCTGATATGGTATAACCCGATGACTGCAGAGATTCAGTGCTAATGATGATGGATGTGAACAGGGTGTAAGTGATGGTTCCTGATATGGTACAACTCGATGACTGCAGAAATCCAGCGCTAATGATGATGGGCATGGATAGCTTGTAAGTAATTCTTGATATGGTACAACTCGATGACTGCAGAAATCCAGTGCTAATGATGATGGGCGTGAATAGCTTGTAAGTGATGATTCCTGATATGGTACAACCTGATGACTGCAAGATTCAGTGCTAATGATGATGGATATAATAGGGTGTAAGTGATGGTCCTTGATATGGTACAGCCCGATGACTGCAGAGATCCAGTGCTAATTATGGGTGTGAATAGCTTGTAAGTGATGGTTCTTGATATGGTACAACCTGATGACTGCAAGATCCAGTGCTAATGATGATGGATGTGAACAGGGTGTAAGTGATGGTTCCTGATATGGTACAACCCGATGACTGCAGAGATCCAGTGCTAATGATGGGCGTGAATAGCTTGTAAGTGATGGTCCTTGATATGGTACAACCCGATGACTGCAAGATCCAGTGCTAATGATGATGGATATGAATAGGGTGTAAGTGATGGTCCTTGATATGGTACGACCCGATGACTGCAAGATCCAGTGCTAATGATGATGGATATGAATAGGGTGTAAGTGATGGTCCTTGATATGGTACAACCCGATGACTGCAGAGATCCAGTGCTAATGATGATGGGCGTGGATAGCTTGTAAGTGGCGTGACATTGGATGCTTTATAACAAGGCTAACTGCACTTCTAGTAAGAGTCGCCCTGCCAGCATCTATTATCCAAGAATCTTAGTACTCGTGTCCCAGCTGGGTGATACCTTATCCAGTTGTATGTTGCACATGTACTTCCACAATTTGCCTTGATATAGGTTTTCCCCTGTTTGTAACAGGTTTCCCTGTATTGTAATGCAAATGCAGAGGCATAAATAACCATTCTTATATTGTTTTGACTGGATAGTGTTTGTGATAACCTAGTCATGTTGGCTGGTTATCATGTGAGATGTGGTTGTTTGCGTTGTTGCTTTGTCTATAAATATGGCGTTACCTCCTTTCTTCCTTCCTCATGTCAATTATTCTCGTCGATAGCTACCTAGGTAGAACACATGAGTTGATGTTCCATTAACCTGGCCGAGCTCCGTGACAACCCATTCCCAGTTCCCAGGCTGTATAACCTGACGCCGGCCATACATATCAGCTCTAGTCACTACTTTTGTAGTAGCAATTACGCCCATTGCATAGCCAGTCTCATCAAAATTGAGGACATCTTCATATGCAATCCCATGCTGCATCATTGTGATGTGTACAAGGTCAAACCACTCTTTAATGATCCTTGAATCCTCGCATTCTGCGCGCTGGTAGTTGTACCATCGAGAATAGCTGGTCTTAACCTCATCATGGCGTTTAATTAAGTTGGATACCCAGTTTTTGCCAACGGGTTGGTAGTTGGTAGATCCCCGCCCTGCAAGGAGGATATTGGCCATATCCTGAACATGAGATGGTCGGGGGGCTGCTCCACGTCGGCCCATAGAGAGAATCCAATGTAGAAGTGATTCCTCCTCATTTTCAGTCAATTTATGATTGTTGGCGCGCCTCTCAGATCGATTCTGTCTGCCTCTTAGGCGGTTTTGGAGAGTGGTGAAGGGAACTTGGAAACCATCTGCAGCTTTCTGTATAGATTCAACTTGTGACTTTTCTAAAGCGGAAATGGCTAATAAGATCCTTCCTCCCTGTTCGACTAAATTTCTTGGATTTTTATGCAATTTTGGAGGCATGGTGGGTGGTTAAACTGCTTCAGTTTTCCGAACGCGAGAGAGACGCGTCGGGTGATTGGCTCGCTTGGGAATCACGTTACTGTAATTAGGGACAATACTCAAAAATTACTAAATGTTACTAGCAAATTCATAATATTGTGCAAATCACACATGTTTCTATTTTGATTAGAGTTTGGGTCAAATGAGTATCTGCTTCGAACTACCCACCCATGGGTATCCGGGGACTACCCATTACCCGCCCACGGGCCTGCCGAGGTCTAACCTGCATCAACCTAGCGCTCACCCAGTCGTCACCCGTAGGCAGCAAAGAGAAAGGCCAAAACAATCAATGCTCAGTCAGTAACGGCAAAAAAATAATAGAAAACATACAACAGCCGGGATTCGCTGGTGGTCACCCACCCAACTACTAACCGGCCGGCGTGTGGCTTAAGTACGGCTGAGCGGACGGGAAGCCCTGTTTTCCACACCCTATGGTCGTATGTACTTATCTTTAAAGAAACTTACTCCTTAGCTGTTTTCATCTTGGCCGCACAACCAGGGGTGAGCTTGAGTGAGCGTGCAATGTGCGCTATGCAGAGGGCGAGCAGTCACCCAACATCACGCAGCGCCGCAATTTTAATCCTCTGAAATCCTTTTAATCTAATGATAGCAATTGAGATCTTTCCAATAACACTATCAATCCCACCATTCATTAATGACCCAGAAAGAAGCGTCCATAGATAATCCGCATTTACCTGTGGATTGCAGGCCCCAGCCATTTAGCAATTGTTTTTCCGGATCACTTACCTACAGCCTATTGATCACCATGTGTCAGCCCTGACCACCATTCGAAATAAGGGCTGGGTTCTTTAACCCGACATGAGTAAGGAGCAATTTAACCAGTGGTGGCTACAGACAGAAATTGGTCGTAAAGATAATGATAAGAAAAACATGACTACACATTCAGATGTTGGGATTCACTTTGATCTTGTGGCCTGACGCTATCTTCCTCCTGAAACCTCGACCTCGAGATCTAGTAAGGCCATACACACGATGGAAATCACAAATGTTGGAGAATCAAAGGAAATGACTATATCCTCGCAAGCAGCTTCGCATCGCTGAAAAGCATTAGAGTCGATTGATTCGGCAAAAGGGTGGAGGATTTCCGTTTTGATTTAGTTCTCCCCATCCTATCGCTTCCACAAGCAGCCTTCTGCTTCTCTCCCGCCTTCTTTTTCTTTTTCAGGGCTTGTCTGCATGCCGCCGTCTCTGAACCATATAGGCCGTTGACCCCCACTGTACTCTCCTCGAATTTTTCGGTCCCTGATTGGCGCGGGAGTCGCCGCGCCCGCCGATTTCGAGCTTGATGATGCTTCGGCGGCGATGGCTGAATGCCGCACACAATCCTATCTCAGTACCACCCCCAGAGAACGCCCCGATCCCAGGCCTCCCGATTCACGCCGGCTCTCGCTGTCCCACCATTTGCTCGAGCTTCATTGCATCAGAAAGCAAGAGAAGTTCAGATAACTAAATATATTAAAACAAGGAGAAAATGACTTTGCCAACCTTCCCGATGCCATCTGGTCCTGACATACGTTATTGATGAAATGAATTATTCCACGAAATAATGAGGGCAGCACCAAGGCTATCAAATACCAACTGAGTACAAATGTGCAAGACGTAAACGACCAGATAGCAATCAAACCATGCTAACAATCATTGTACCAATACCATGCATGCTGTCAGGGAATCTGCAAATAGATAGTCTCGCAATATATGTCAGATCAGTTATCTTGCGAGGACTGAGTGACGGGCCATACTTGTAAGTACAGTCATCACCGTAAGTGCACGGCCCAAGGAGATGAAACCGGTTGCATAATTTTCTGCCTTTCGGCTGCAGTGGCTCCCAAGCACCGGGCAAGCTGTTTTTTTCAACTGAAGTCAAGGCATGCAGCTATTGGAGCAGATCTATATCAGATCCAGGCCCAAGAGGATGCAACCTGCAGAGATTGTGGCCTATCAAGGGAGACAATACACCATCTTCTCTTCAAATGCCGGAAATGGCGACACCAACGAAACAAGCTCTAGATCCCTGATCTAGAGCTGGACGGGGTTACGAAGCCGACTGCTGCAGAAGAGCACCCACAAGGACGACTTTTAGGAGAGCCGAGAGCTACCAGGGCGCTGCTACAATTCTTAGCCAACACCAGCATAGCTCTACCCCGGGCGCACCTACAGCGGATGGCGGAAAGGGCCCGAAGAGATGAAGAATGGGGACTGGAAGCATTGGAGGAAGCAGTTAGAACAGGAGGGGTAGCAGGAAGGGTAGCCTAAGCTGAGAGTCAGCCTAGGCTACACCCATCCTGCTCCGAAACACAAGGAGAGCACTGTGCTCGAGAGCCCTGCACATCTCGGCGGCCTGGGGCGAGGAAAAAGATCAGAGAGTTAAAAAAAGGGGGTGTTGCTCCAGGAACTTATAGGACAAGAGACTAGAATAGCTGCTGGCCTCGAGTCCATGAATCATGGTCTGTCATAGCTCTAGGGCTCGGTATGGACAATAAACTTGATTAAATAATAATAATAGTACAGTAAAAAAATCGAGATGGATCATCATTACATCCATCCAAAAAGGGAAAATCTTTAGCATAAATTTGCATGTGGTTTTAGGAGGTTCGAACCGCAGAACCGCGATGTTCGGTTTGTGGTTCTAGATGTTGGAACCGGAACCGCACTATTTCGAGGCCCTAAATACCAAGGACCTTTCTGGCAGATTCCCACCAGAGAGAGTTCAGCTAGCATCAAATTTAGTTGTATTCAGAGAAATGGCGGTTATAGCTAATTTGCCTGACGGGATTTTGTGAGCCGTATCTACGATTAGAGTCTAGACAGATTCCAATCAACTTGGTTCTTCGTACAGATAGTGCAAGATTTCCCATTTAGAGAACTAATATACTGGTCAGGGCAGGTCTCGTATCTCGTGAAACATCAATCTCCGCCTAAGATGAGGATATCCCCTATGCCACCATGGTCTCTACAGACTCCTTACCCGGGATCATACCGAAGTTCTGATTTCCCTTCGCCTCAAAATAGTGGCCATCTGCGACTTTCTGTGTGCCCTCACCGAACAGGTTGTATTGGCGATTGTTATTGCCGTACTGGCTAGCAGCCCTGGGCTGCTCTGTCAGATCGGAATCGGCTAGTGATGGAGAGATTCCCGCCAGCTCCTCACGAGCCTTCGCCAACGGTTCGATTTGCCTCTGCATCTCTGCCAGGAATATCTTGTGCAGGACCATGGCTCTTAGATCCTCCAGAATACCGGCCATCAATGTCTCCACGCGCTGCTGGCCCTGCTCGATAATGATTTCTCGGTACACGGAAGAGTCATATTGGTCCTTTGACTTTTTGCCAATTCTCTGGAAGGTCTCCAGCAGCTTGCCGGCTTTCTCGCCGCAGCTATACAAGACAGTTTCCAGTGCCTTGGCGTCATCGGCAGGCTTCATTTTCTTTGCCGGGCCCTTGGCATCTCGCAAGGTTTGACTAACCAGTGGAAGCTGTTTATTGACTTCCTGGAAGGCCTCGGGTAGACTATAGAGGTCTTTAATAGAGTCATACGCCTCCACTATGCCTTCGGTAACCTTGATGAGGCCAACAATCTGGCGAGAGATATCGGGAGCTGACATTATGCACTGAGTGACTGAATGAAGAGTTGATCAGAATACTCAAGATTGAAAAATTCACAGGGAAGCTCGATACTTACCTTGATTGTGAGCGAGTCTCTTCTCCTTGTTGACTGGAACGCTTTGCCAGACGGAAAAGTAGAGTGCTGAACGTGGAACCGGCAGTCTGTTATTTAGTGCGACAACAAATCCACATAACTCTTCGGGTATGCAATATGAAAGTCTCTGCCAGTCTGTCTAGAGATCTCGCGCCGGTCACTGCTCTGGCATTTATAATTTTCCGTGCCCAGCGCTTCGCTCGTTCACGACTATCCGCTTCAGCACAGACAACTCAATTGCGCATGGGGCGGGACGCTAAGAGCCAGGAGGCAACTAGTCGGTGTGCAGCGGCAGAATTTTGCATGCTCTGTGGGGACCTAGCGTGGTAGGTGCCAAAGTGAGGTGGGGTGCTACCTTTAATAGCCCCAATCCCTCCTTCAGCGGCCTGGTGCTAGTAAAAACCGATTCGCCGACCCCGGCTCTCTGATCACGCAAGTGCCATCCTCCGCTCTGAAACGCCCCCTGTCACGAGTGCCGCCATGTTATGTATCTCTAATTACGCTAATTACGACGCCGCAGCTTCGCTTACGCTGGGCGGCTAATCTGACATCGAATCATGTCTTGCATCATAGGTTGATATGACGGATCAGAGGATGCGGGCATTGAAAATCCCACTTCCGCACTGCATGAAGCCATTAGTGGCGCTTGACTACTATCAGTTCGAGAAAATGTCTCATCAGGTCATTTCTTAAACGCCCATCTTCTGCGGAGCAAACTCAGTATTGCAGAACTGTTCAGTCCAAATTTATGTTTAATATTGCTTTAGGCGCCCGCAAACCATGTGCCCAACTAGAGCTGCACGGCGAGTCCACAACGTCGTGGATTCGGCGCCAATGGGTAAGAATCCATAGCGGCGCGGATGATCCGAACGGAAGCTTGAGATGGATTTTGCGAATTTGATTTATCCGCAAGGTTCAATTAGAATATGTTACCGTAATTGACATCAAGTCCAGACCTATACTTGATATTGTGGTCTTGTGTACACCGTTGTCATGGATTACAATGCGTCTTGGAGCTTGGAGAATCCGAATCCAATCCAATCCGACTTTAACTACAATTTGTTCAGTGTGGCCTCAGATAGGAATAGTATCAGATTATGTGGATTTGGCGCGGAGGGAAGGCACCCTCTATCCACACCAATCCGCTCCGAATACAACTCTACGCCCAACTGGAAACATACAGGGCCATTCAACGCAATGCTGTAATGTATCGCGCGAAGTCTCCCTGTTTTTCGACGGCATGCCCGCATCTAATCGTCAGAAATTGGAACATGCCAATAGTGATCTCTCTCTCCAAATCCTTCTATATGGAATAAGCTGCCGGCAAATCTCCGGGCCGATCGGCGAGCCCTGAACCCTGTTGATGTGACGAGCGAAGGCAAGACCCACGCTGGCACATGGTGAATTCAAGAGACAAGTTGTAGGCTGGCGCTTAGTCCGAGCGCGATACTTTGATGATGGTACAGCCCTCCACGCAGCAAAGCAGCATAAGGCTAGAAGGGGTGGTGGCTCCTATAAAAGGTATCTAGCCGTCCAGGCACCTAATCCATCCTCGGCAGCTGGAGAAAAGGTACAATTTAAATATTGAATCACAGCCGACAAGTCTCGAACTAGACCCCAACGACGGAAGAAATGCCATTGTTCATGCGTGTCAGACTCAAGCGGCTCCTACGGCGACGACGATCTCCAAATACAGATCAGAATAGTACACTGGAACAGCAGCCGAAGAAGACCTTTCCTACCGGCATCAAACAGTTGTGTAGCCCAGATGATGGAACAATCGAGTGCGTGTCCTCCTCAGCTAGAAAAGACCCCTGACCCTAACGGTTCTCCCCTAGCATTGTCTTCGTTCATGGCCTGACTGGTGATCGCGAGGCGACATGGACTGCCCGAGGCGCGACGGAGCCCTGGCCCCAAACCCTCCTGCCACTCATTCTTCCGATGGCGCGTATCCTTACATTTGGTTACGATGCCTATGTTGCCGACTGGCGAGGTGTAGTATCGCAGAATTCTATCGCTAACCACGCGTGGAATCTGCTGACATCTCTTTCATCGTACCGAGAAAAAGACGGCACGGTAAGGCACCCCAGATCTATCATTATTGCTGCTTATTGACACGCGCAGAATGAACGGCCCGTAATTTTTGTCTGTCATAGCTTGGGTGGACTGGTCTGCGAGGATGTAGGTATCATCTCTATGATAAAGGATGACGCTGATTCCCGTGGCAGGCCTTGTTCAAGTCGAGACAACGACCGGAGCGGCATCTCCACAATATCCTCCATTTCACCCGCGGTGTTATATTTCTTGGGACCCCGCACCATGGAGCTGGCCTTGCTAGGTGGGCTGAAGTTGTAACTCGATCTATCGGCCTCCTCAAGCAAACGAATCCTAAAATAGTTGATGTTCTCAAGCGCGATTCCGAGGTGCTTGCGCGGATTCAAGACGGTTTTTACACGATGATCAAGGCACACAGCACAGCAGAAACACCGCCGATTGAGGTCACTTGCTTTTACGAGGAACTACCCGTGCTGGGGGTTGGTTTAGTAAGTTAGAAAAAGCAGGCTCCCCCTTCAACCACTGACTCCTTGGCAACAGGTCGTGCCACAAGACTCAGCCATCTTGCCCGGTTACATCCCTATCGGTATACACGGTAATCATATGGATATGACTAAATTCGTCAACATTGAAGACCCTGGTTTCGTGGCTGTCTGTGGAGAGCTGCGTCGGTGGGTGAAAGATTCTGATATAAACAAGAGACGTCACGCGAATCGATCACCAGCCGACAAACCTGATGCTGCCAGCCAACATGGCGATAATGCTCGACAGTATAACCTTTTTGGTGAGGGCATGCAGAAAATCGCAGATGGGCATTATTTTGAGGCGAAAGGGGATCAGAATTTCGGTATGATTCCACCTAAGGTTTAGGTAGTAAAGAATGAGGCGTAGCGACTGGCATCAGTTTAAAAAGATAGAGATTGATAGAACTGCACCTTTCCTAAAGCTGAAGAGATTGCAAAGTGTTAATTTTGTTTCTAAACTCGCCCTGACTGTCCGGCTTGAGCGATCCGCCTTGTCTGGATCGCACACAGTTGCTGTCCACACTAATCTGCGGCATAACCGCAGTTCCCTGTCACAGGTTGCACCTGTAGAATAAACGATATGTTATTCCGGGGGGGGCGATCGGGGTGGTTACCTGGCTGCCTTACCCGCATAAGCTACTTTCGTATATGAAAGCTGTCCGATCGACATGCATTCTTCTCTTCAACGAAATCTCTTGTGTTTTACCTAGTCATTAGCACTGCGAGCTTAGCCTTTAACACCATGCTATGCTTGTAATCTGCAAAAAAAAAAAAAAAATGGATATGCTGGCAACTGAGCCGCTCAAATGGATGTATAACCTGGAAATAGGGCCGATTGCACAATGGACAATTATAATGCTTGCGAATATACCATCCTTCTATACACTCTCGGTGGAAGACATGCAAACACTGCAGCAAACGGATTTTCTCGGTATGGCTCACCTGTTCTAAACACACGGCACTAAAAAAAAGCATTAGCAACGCCACATATTTATATTCTGGTAGAAAATGATAAAAGATGCTCCTACCAGACAAAATGCTCGCCGGTGGCCTCGGCCATCTGCATTTTGGCCTTTGCGGTAGGCCACCATTGCTCTAGTGTGTTTGTGGGTAAAACGACATCCAACTTGCTCACTCTTTTATCTAAAGTCTTCTTGTGACGCATGAACGCCCTGCGGCGACTGATCAAGATTGCGAGATTTGTCACGTTGGCTTCAACACAGGAGCTTCTTCTGACAAGGATTGGAAACCGATCCCGAAAGAGATAAAGACTGTGCAAAATGAGATCACAGCGATAATCGGCCCGCAACGTTCATTGCCCTCAAGCAAAAGTTACGCTAAGAAGGATGGGGGAGCAGTGGCGAAGTGGTGAAGTTTATACTCACAGCATACTCAGCGCGTTGAAAATTAATGAGCCGAGAGAGGCTCCCAGAATGATGCCGATATGGCTCGCCTTTAGGCTATCACCGTCATCCATTTTCCCCTATGTGCCGGGTGTATATACTGCAGTCAATTAGTCTACACCACTGGATATAATTGCCTCCAGTGTTGCAGTATCTTAGACCATTGGGAGAGGGTAAGAGGAGAAGCGCATAATGGGAGAGTCAAAGGGAATAAGGGAGCACATTTTGTGGCTTGTGGGGGAAATTCGGGTCTGCCGTGAAGCTTACGCAGCATTCAGAAAGAGCTTCTCACACCATCAGGTTAGGCGTAATTGATGAGACCACTTGTCGTCTGCCCATCGGGTACGATCACTGAAGCTGGGGAATCACGGCTTTATAGTTATCCGAAAAGGTGGTTGAGGTAGCTAATTTTTCACTCTTCAATGTCCGCACCCTACTGGGAAATGGCACCCCTACCCTCTGGCCAATATGCGAACCAAGTTCCAGATCTGGGGTAGCAACACCATTGGTTTCTCGGAAAATCACTCCCAGGGGCTGTCAGATTATTTACGAACATCTTCCACGCGGAGTCGGCTCTCCACATCAGAGAGGGCACGGAAATGGTTCGCCGAATGTGTCTGCACAATTTTTTGCGGGGACATCTGAGTATAAATAAGACGGGCCCTTCGTGTTTCTAAATATGCCGCTCCATCTTTATTCCTCTCATACCAACAAGAAAACATTGTCGCACCTGCTCTTGCATACTCTCTTTATCTCTTGATGCCTGTTCTCCCTCTATATCTGGTTGGTATCCTCCACTCTTTCACCCGGCTTGTCCCATCTCTCATATAGGCATGGCGGCAGATGAGATATACTCCTCCAAGTCTAGTTATGATATTAGGAAGGAATCAGATCCCACTGGTAGCAAAAGCTCTTCAACGATAAGCCCGTCACGGCAACCGGCCAACACCCACGCTGGACATGACTCACAATCCGACAACGACAGCGAAACACGAGATTTCACTGGTAATGACAGACGGGAGCTAACGGAAAACGACTGTTATGACAAGCAAGGCTTCAGATTCCCTTGGTACAAGAAGTGGGCAATTTTGTCGGTCGTCTTCACCGTGCAGATGTCCATGACTTTCAACAGCAGTGTCTATCCCAATGCTGTGATACTGCTGTCAGAACATTTTCATATCAGTGAACAGGCGGCTCGTGTCGGTCAGAGGATCTTCTTGGTGGCCTATACCTCCGCCTAGCCACACAGAATGGCTGATGCCAACAAGGAATAGCTATGGTTCCTGCCTGCCTTATCTCGCTATGGTCGTTGGATCATAATACAATGACGCGCTGACATCGTATTGCCATCTGATGGGGGATACAGCCTGTTGGTGAGTATCCCAGACCGGACGCGTCTCTATGCCGTGATACATGTCTGCTAGAGGAAGGTGCTGAGAACTGCCCTGACCTCATACTATTTGACAAATTTGCCTGTGATCTGAAAGCAACCATCCAGCATAACTGGATGGTGGACGCCAGGGGTATGGGATATGCTGAGAAGACATTCTATCAAATTTTCGAATGTTGGCTCCACAATGGTGTCATTTTTGGTCGTAATCCATGGAAAAGCAGTTATGCGGGTGCCAAAAAGCACTGTCAGAGATCTTTGGACGCTCCCAACTACGCTGTCTTCTCAAACGTCACATCAACTAATCGGTGGAACGATGACAATATCAGTCATGTCAGTGCCCCCGACTACAGACCGACAAACCTCAAAAAGTATGTGTCTCCTTTGGAGCGCCCGCATAACTCGGTACATCTTGCAGTTGCCGACCATAACTTTCCCAACTTGAAGGAAGGCGACGTCCGATTCCAGGCTGCGAATGGGGATATGGGAGAGAATGACAAAGCGGCTTTTGATCCAATCTTCTTTTTCCATCACTGCTTTGTGGGCAAGAGGTTTTGGAGCTGGCAAGAGTATAACCGGAAGAAAATTGAGGTCATTCCCGATTATCCTGGGACAAGCTCAGTGAATGAACAGGGCCCAACCCCAAAAATGGTTACAGACTCGGCGCTAGATGAAAACACACCTTTGTATCCATTCAAAGAAGAGCCGGTGGAAGGCTATTGCTATGTAACATCTGTGGTGAGTAATTCCGAGCGGGATCCCTTTTCAGTGGCACTTCAGATACTGATGAGACCTTGAGATGACCAGGACGTGGCCAGTACTAGACGCTTGGGCTAAACCTATGATAGCCTCGTGCCTCGGCCCGACCTGAGCCAACAAAACCTATCGAGACAACATCCGTGTCTGGCGACACAGTGGCAGCGAATGTGCCAGCACAAAGACCATTTGTACGGATATCTGGCATAGACCTCTCAACTGTCCAAGGGTCTTTTGCAATCCGTGTTTGGGCTACTGAGCCGGCCGCAACGAACAAAACTTAGTTGGAGGTTGAGCCTGTCTTCAGCCGATTGCACGTTTGTGGTTGTGCTAACCGCCAGTATACCCTCCATGTCACCTCTCATATTCCAATACCAACGGAAGTCACCGGCGGTGGTGACCTGGGAAGGCGAAGAGTTTGAAATATGATATCAAATTATTGACTTCGCTAAAGGACAATATCGGCAAGGAGCAATGAAATGTTGATGGTGAAAAGGGGACCAAGAGCTCTCAGAAGCCGCGGCTTGATGTTGGAATTTTGGCATTTTGAGCTCACGTAGCTCTTGATATTGGTCCTTTGGTATGACCACTATTTGGCGAGTCATTTTGTCCAATCTGCAGTGTCCACTTGGCTGGCTCCGAAAAGGTTTTCTGTCTTAGGTTTCCAGAATTTGGCTACTGAGTATGCAAATGACAGAATAAAAACGACGAATCAAAATGACAAAAACAATGATTGCTTTCATTGAAGCACACAGAGATAAATAAACATACAACAGCCGGAATTCGCTGGTGGTCACCCACCCAACTACTAACCGGCCGGCGTGTGGCTTAAGTATGGTCGATAGTAGGGTGACGGCACCTAAAAGGTGCGAGGTGGTGTGAAATCTTGGCGCTCGCGCGATTAGCGTGGGTGCTCTATAGAGGGGGTGCGATATTCTACGGGCACTCGCACCCTGGTGCGAAAACCCCTTTCAGGGTGCTAGTTGGCCCACTTGACAACAGGAAGCGGCCTAGTCATTGGTGGCTTGCCCCTCCTCATGAAACAGTCCGGCACGTTGGCGCATGCACTTCGCCACTGATACTGTGCATGATAGGCAGCAGGATATCTGTGCTCGAGACAAGCAACAGGCCATGGGCGACTTAGTTTGTTAGTACCCTTTTGGTGTGTGATGGATGGTTGATTATTTGGTGGCCTATCGGCTAAGGCTAACTATAACTAGTTACGGGCAGAAAGCGAGGGCGGTGAAGCACGTGACCCACTGGGTCCGCCGTCGCTTCGGTTCAAGAGGCTATTTAGGCCTGTTAGCCTCCCACCTCCTAATACACACACATCCATTCTTAGATAGTTTGTGAGTATACGAGAAAGAGTAGTTGATTGAGTGGTCGGTCGAGCCGTCCGACCAGCTACCTAATTGGCCAAAAGAGGGCGGTAAAGAAGACACGTGAATATCAGGTGCTAACAGTACATCAACAGAAGCTACAGATAATGGTGTGAACAAATACAACTATGGCTTGCAAAGGGGACTATCAGAGTCTGCGCTCGTGTATGGGATGGCTAGGGCTTGGCCGCTTGTACAGTCATTTTGATATTGCACTGTTGGCCTTTGGTGACCATATAACCTAAACCACCCAATTATTCATGGTTATGGTTCAGCACGTTGCTACAGAGCAGATGCAATTGCCATTCTGAGAATACCATGTGTTAATCAATGTCTCTATACAGTATAAATAGTGCTTAGCGGTAGTGGTAGAACAGTAGCTCTGAAAGTGGTAATACATTCGTCCGAAGGGGTATATCTCCTTCGGAGGGTCTGACCAGCAGATTACAATTGAGGTCACCTAACTGTAGAGCTCAACTGTATTTGATTGATTGATTGATTAATTGATTGACTCGTACGCCGTCCCAGCCAATCTTAGTCCATGGCTGTGCGGGTGTCGAGTCTACCTGTATGTGACTATATACACAACTTGAAGAAGTGATTCTGCGGTATTGGCAGTCATACATTGATAGCTGAGGAGACCCAGCCACAGGTCTAGCAATCCTTCTATTTGAGACCGTGTGGGAAGTGAGGAGATCCTTGGATACAACATTCAAAGTCATATGGAGGAAGGCAGGGGAGAGGCTAGCTAGGAGGATCTCTCAGAGGGAAGACATATCGTTTTATCCATAACCGTATAGAGGGGCCTCGTCGTAGCCAGATGGTGTTGGAGAATCTGCACTGCTGTAGAAAACACGCCCGTTTCACCACTATTGTGATAGTTTGCTGCGGAAATCTCGACACTTGCCCTTTCCGTTTTCGGTCCGACTTCTGGCCGCTTTTGGCTCCCTGAGCCGCCCGGAGCGTATCCGGAGCAAGGTGATGCGTGCCCGGAGCGCTCAGGGAACCGCGCCGGAGTGATCCTGGAGTGATCCCGGAGCAACTCGGGATCGCTCAGGCTAGGATCACTGCACCCTGACAAGGGAGCCAAATAAAACGTGCAAAGCCAAGCCTCCAATCTTAGTTCACAAGACCGACCGCTTTGATTTAGTGATGCCATAGAATAGCAAAATGCCTATGTTTTACAACTGTGGCTCACTCTACAAGTAATAAATGCTGCCCATTCACTGCCCTGTGAGGTTAAGTGTGATGGCTTAGCACAGCGCCTTTGTTGACAAACATCATCAACATGGCAAACGATGCCATGCGAGCAATTAAGACAAACGGCTGCTTAGCGAGACCACACAACCTCTATAAATCTCTTCGTGTAGATAGGCCTTTCTCTTTTCTTCTTTTCCTCTTCAGATTCGATGTTCTCGTCGATGGCTACAATAGTTTACATAGGAATCCAGTTCGTTATTATCTACTATTCCGAGCCCGTGACAAATACCGGCTAACCCTTGGCGGACACGGAAAGTTCCCCGGCTCAAATCCCTGCTCTTCCGTGACTACTGTGACTATCATTGGCCAAATCTTCGGATAATTACGGGCCGGACCCACTTACCTAGGTAGAGTAACGCGTGCCCCTAGGCGAGATTGCTATACAAATTAGTGCGGCTCTGTTGATAAGGGGGGTCAGTGCGGTGGCACAGCTAGCCCCAAGATTCTTCCTCATCATTCGAACTCTCCTTCACACCAGTGATATGCAAGTGCTTAAGCTGCAATGTGCATGATTCAAATCATGTCTACGGCACTCCCATCTGTCATCTGGGCGACTCTTCTCTTCGCGCACTTCATATTGGCCACTAAGGAGTGCTATGCCCCTGACGGAACCATTGCCGACTCGAGATTCCTTCCATGCATTGGATTCGATTACGTGGATTCCATGTGCTGCAGGTTGAACGATACCTACCCAGATGTTTGCCAACCGAATGGTCTATGTTATTGGCCTCGAGCGAACAAGTACTACCTAGACTATTGCACCGACAAGAGTTTCGATAGCCCAAATTGCTTGAGCAAAACTATATGTGATGATCCGGCGGTAAGCAGGTCGATGGTCTATTCTTGATGCTCCTTCCTTCATTTTCCAAGCGAACAATATCGGCTCGGTTTCAAGGTCGATCAAATTCTAATGTTGATGCTGACTTATGAAACTTAAGGCAGGAAGATCCTCCCATAAGCAGGTCACCATATGCCCGAGTGGGTCATTTTGCTGCGGCGACACGAATGAATGCTGCACAGAAGAAAACGAATTCACCCTCAATTCAACACTCATTAGTTTCGACTCGAATGCTACCGCCACTACGACCGTGACAGCGACATCAATCTTGAAAAACGGCGACACAAAATCATCCAAGAATATCGCAATTGGAGCGGGCGTTGGAGTTCCATTGGGAGTTCTTGCTATAGCAATGCTGGGAGCTGGATTCTGGTGGGGGGGACGAAATGCAAGGGCGAAGTACGAAGCATTGCGGCAGAATGTATCACAAATAGCGGGAATTCAGCAGGCCGACTCAAACCCTATTAATGAGCTGGACTCTACTGTCCTATCGAATGGGCCCATTGAGCTTCCAACCGATGTTATGCAGAATCAAATGAAAGGGCAGGACCGATAGTCTCATGCTGGATGAGTACGTCACTGCATTTGTGGATGACCTCCTGATTCACAGTGCAAATGAAGCAGAGCATGAACTACATGTAAAAGCAGTCCTTGCCCAGCTGAGAGCTGCAGGTCTCCAAGCCAGTCTCCACAAGTGTGACCTCCATGTCACTAAGAACAAGTATCTTGGCTTTATTGTCGCCACTGAAGGGCTAGAAGTGGATCCTAACAAAGTAGCAGCTGTACTCAGATGGAACCAACCAAATACAGTAAAAGGAGTACAGTCTTTCTTGGGATTTTGCAACTTCTACCGTCGATTCATTTATGGATACAGTCGAATCACCAAGCCATTGAATAAACTCACAAAGAAGGAAGTCCCGTTCCGCTGGACACCAAAATGCAAGGAAGCTTTCCAGGAACTGAAACAGAGCTTAGCATCTGCACCAGTTCTGACACACTATCGTCCGGAGTTGCTGACTTAGTTGGAGACAGATGTCTCAGCCAATGTTGTGGCAGCCATACTCTCCCAAGTAAGTCCCTTTCCAACCTTATAGCCTTCGGGCATGTCCTTCTCCTCGATAAGAAATCTAATAGATGAATGTGAGTAGAGCGGCTTGAATCCAAAGGATACAGGAACATACTCCGCGTACTTATCCACCCTTTCTTTATATTCATTTTTAGTCTTCATTGAAGCTCTGCCCCCGGTTCGTTCAGCATCTTTCTGTTGATGGGCTTTTGCATCGTAACCCCGCTCCAGACGAAGTTCACAGCGAGCTTTTCTTTTCTTTTCAAGTTGGGAGGCCTTCCACGAGTTGGAATGTTTGGCCATTTTTTAATAAGTCGAGTGCAATAGGAGCACAAGAGCCACAAAGACGTTATAGATGTTGCATGCAAGATGAGATCTTAAAAGTGAGAAGAGTGAGTAGGTGAGTAGCATTGAGGCATGTAGGCTGTATTTATATTTAGAATCAGGGCAAAATGCCTCTTAGACTGCGGCAGCATCCAACAGATCATATGATATCCAACTATCACATCCGCAGCGATGAGACTTGGATGTCCAACAGTATATTATTATTATTATTATTATTTAATCAAGTTTATTGTCCATACCGAGCTCTAGAGGTATGACAGACTATATTCATGGACTTGAGGCCGATAGCTATCTACAGTCTCTTATCCCTATGAGTTCCTGAGGCACTAGTCCCCTCCTATGTTCTTTCTGATCCTTTTCCTCGCCCCAAGCCGCCTGTATGCGCAGGGCTTTTGAGCAGAGTGCTCCCCTTGTGTTTCAGAGCAATGGGGGTGTGGCCTAAGCTGAATCTCAGCTTAGACTACCTTCCCTGTTACCCTTCTCCTGTTCTGATCGCCCCTAGTGCTTCCAGTCCCCATTCGTCATCTCTTCGGGCCATTTCCGCCATCCGTTGTGGGTGCGCCCGGGGTAGAGCTACACTGGTGCTGGCCAAGAATTGTAGCAGTGCCCTTGTAGCTTTGGGCTCTCCTAGAAGTCGTCCTTGTGGGTGTTCTTCTGCAGTGGTGGGTCTCATGACTCCGTCCAGCTCCAGATCCTTGCAGAGCTTGTTTCGTTGGTGTTGTCACGGAGCAGGGGTGCTCGTTAAGTCACATGACATGTTGGATTCCTTTGTGTTGATTTCTTTGTTCTGTTTTAGGGCAAAGCCCCTCGCACATTAAATAGTTGAGCGCTGGCAGGCCCAGCGCTCTTTCCTTTTCTTCCTCATGCTAGTATTTCGCTAGACAGTCCACCAATAGATCTTATGTTGAATGGGATCGTCACACCAGCGCTGTGGACTAGCATTGATGAACACAGCTAGCCCACGAATCTAGATATAGTAGTAGTTAGCACTATCAAGGAAGTGTAAGATACTAAGCTAGACTTACCTTCTTTAAAGTAGCCATGATATCTTTTGAAGGCTGCCTTGAATTTGTTTGTAGTGACTCAGTGCATGCACCAGACCACTCAGACTCTGCCTTTTTATTAACTGGGTTTGCTCTAATCTTTCTGAGCAGGTCCTTGAGACTAAGCTGTAGAACATGAACAATGCACGGAACCTGGAAGAAAGAGGTATCACAGAGAGCTTGAGACTGCACCATCTCTTGAACGCCTTGCATCATAGTATTATTATTTGATGCATTATCAGTGGTGATGGATAACACTCAATCAGCGATACCATGCTCTTGAAGGATCTGAATCACCACCTCGCTCAAATAAGCACCAGTGTGTGATCCATGGAAATGCTCAAACCCAAGGAGAACCTCACAGTAATTCCAGTCTGAGTCAAGAAAGTAACCTGTAACTGCCATAAATGCCTGGGCAAAGGGAGACGTCCAGCAATCAAGAGCAACTGATAGATAGCTTCCTTTAGGAAGCTTATCAAGCACACTCTGTTGCTTTTCATGTACTTCATCGTCTAAAAGACGCCGTATACTCCGTGCAGAAGGGAGGTGTAGGCCAGATTTTGCAAGCTTAGTGTACTCAAGAAGATCTTTGAATTCTGGATGCTCAATAATTTGGAATGGGAGATAGGATGTAGTAATGAGCTTTAGGATCTTCTTCTGTAAGACAAGATGGTTGAATTCCTCGCTTTGGGGCACATGTGGCTAGGCAGAGAGTAAGGAGATTAGTATATTAGAGCAGAATCTATAAGTGAAGGCTTACCAAGTCTTGTAATAATTGGTCTATACCCTGCCTCTTACTCTTCAAGGTTCGTGGCTTAATACAGACAGCACTAGCAAGATGGGTCTTCATTGGAGAACAACCTGCACGGCGATGTGCTGGGTGGATAATCACATTTTTGACAGCGCTTTGTCACAGGCTGCGCCTGTAGAATAAAGGATATGTTATCCAGAGGAATGATGGGAGTGGTTATCTGACTACGTACCCCGCAAAGGTACTTTTGTATATAAAAGACTGTCCGATCGGACATCTGTTCTTCTCCTCTTCAACTGACTCTTCAACGGAATCTCTTGTATGATAGCTAGTTATTAGCGCTGTGGGCTTAGCCCTTAACACGCTTGCACATAACCTTTGGCTCACCAGTCTTTGCATGTGCAACCTGATCAAATGATGACCAAACATCAGACTTTTTGAGGTTGCTATCCCATTGAATAGACCTCTGTATATCTTGCTTTTGGCCATACTCTGTCTTCAACCACCATTCCACAAATTCTCTTCTGGATTCGCCCATCTTCGGATTGGTTGAATCACTATTATAGAGAATATAGTGCTGTTGAAGGGGCTTGCCAACACGCTCTAGTGAGTCCGGTGCGTGATGATACCGAGGGGGGATAGGAAAGTCTGAAAAGTGAGTTGAGGATGGTGTTTCACTACCAAGCGTGTCAGTGAAATCATCAGATTGAAGTAGTTCTGGATCAATGAAGGAATTCGCAAAGTGGGATGCCTCATATTGACTACCAGATGCTTGCGATTGCGACATGATTAATGAAGAATAAGAAAGCAAGGCAGTAATGACTGTAGATTCAGAGTGAGACTCACAAATATCAGAACTGAAAATATCAGAGATATAGGCAAATGGAGCCATGGACACGACTTTGATGTGTTGGATAATAATACCAGACACTAATTGGGTATTTTTGGGCAGAAGTGGATATTTAGTGGATAGTCCGTTGGATATCCAACGGATATCAGCAAAATCCGACAATCATGAAAATCAAAATGAACACCATTAAGTCCGTCAAATCTGGTTTTTGGGTGTAGTTTTGTCTCTACTTTTATATATGAACATGTTAGTTTAAGGTTATATATAGCTTTATGATGCTTTTCTCTATCTTCCTGTGCAATTTTAAATGGAATTCGACGAAATTTCATAGATTAATGTTATACTGTAGTCCTTTGCTAGAAAATGTACTTAGCTCGCACTATGTTAAATATATATTTCCACCCTGACTGTGTGAATCAACCAACAATCATAGAATTACTCGCAACCATGCCTTATTCACTCTACAATCCATGCCAAATCTATCATTTTAATGGTATTTGATGATAATACAAGATCGTTTCTTATTACTTCATATAGTACGTAGGGGAAAATGCAGAATAGTATTGTCATAACCAAACATGAATACGTTCAGTTTTAAAACAGGGATTTGTCAGCTTCATAACTGTCACCTGATAGTCTGGAATAGGGTAAATTAGCGAATTTTATGCTAGTGCGGGTATTTGTTGGGTATCCAACATATACCGCTGGATATCCAACGGATATCCGCAGTTGGACTTGGATATCGGGATGATATCCAACATCCGCAATTTGCGGACTTGGATGTGGTGACCGCATCCAAGTCGTACGATATGCCGCAGCCTAGCCATAAGACGAGAATATCGGCCCTGAAGAGGAAAGAGCAGAAGTCATAGGGATAAGACAAAGGAAACCAAGCGAATCCATCTGATTGCTTGATAGTCGAGAAGTTGGCTACAGCTAATAAAGGTAACTACCACAATCAAAGACAGATGCAAGTAACCAATACAATGACCCATGTTATCCCTGCCTCTTGTCAATTCCTTAGATGCACAGTCATCATAAGAACTTTCTGATGGTTATACAGCTGCAATTCAGAATAATCATTGATGAACACAGCGTGCCACAGCTTAGGCTCAGTGAATTCTATCAAGTTGTTAGTGGAATGAAATCATGGCTACTGAACTGAACACTAAGAACACACCTTTGGTTGGTAAAGAAGTCGCACAGTCGATTATGATCCAATCCTCAATCATCTTCTCCTTCAGCCAGGCATGATATTTGCCACCCTCCTTGAATCGAGAGATATGTTCATCAACTTTATTATGATCTCTCAACAGTTCAATCGCCCATTTCTTTTCTGGGATATAGAAATCCACTCGACCATCCTTGGTTCTTGACCATTCACTGGATATTGGTACACCTCGCCCTGCTACACGGGTGAATCCGCTGTAGAATTCATCTTGGTATTGGGCTTCCACAGGTCTGGGTTGTGATGCAGTTGATATTTTTTTGCCCTCAGCTGAACGCCTCAAGATCCTGATGGAGAATTCGTGGAGAATCTCTTTGCATAATTTTGGTAGTGAGTCAAATCTGGCAGGCAGGGTTATCGACATTGTGCCAATTGAATATTCGATGTATCTAAGATGGTCAGATCAGAATAACAATAGGGGCATGCAAGAAGAATTACTTTTCATGTAAGCGTGATGGCAAGATTGCAATATCATCACCATCCAGAGCTACCCTGTGAATCCAACCTTTCTGATAACAGAACTTGATGCTTGGATCATTGATATCAAATGGAATACTCCCTTCTTCTGCGATTTTGCATAATGTGTTGGATATTCCATTTGTAGCCCTTGATATACATGGAAAGGAGCGATTAACTGGCTTGATGCTTAGCTTTTTAAAGACTGTGGCAGTGTCCTCCAGGAACCAGATGACATGATCTTCTGTCAAGGTCCTTATATGTCCACGCTTGATGTTGTGGCGATAGTTCTGAAACTGTTAGCTTATTTGCTAAAATACAGCCTTTCAAAATGCCCAATATTCCCCGGGGAAGTTCAACTAATAAAATAATTGTAGAGACATTTGGCACATACCTCATAAATTACATCAACTATGGATGTCACCGCTCCTGGATGGCCACTTGATACTGCAAATATATACTCCAGGGCACCTTCATCGAAATTGAACCTCTCTTCGTAATGAAATGTCAGCAACCGTAAAACGACATCCTTGAACTCTTCTTTGTCATAGAATAGACCAATAGGTGGTGAGTCTTCCTGGTTTTGTGGTGTCAATGAGATGCGTTGTTGGTTAGAAAGCCTGACTGGAGTGAAAAATGTTTGATCTGGGCCTACTTCTGGACTGCCATAAGAGCAGAAAAGACATAGTTGAAATTTATAAACATTAGGAGTTAGTCTCTCTTTGAAGATTGTGTTCCAGAGCGCAGCGTCATTGTAGGTCATCTGTGCCTCATCCACAAGAATCACAGTGTTTGATGTCAAAACCCAAGAGAGATCTTGTTCTGGTCGTGATGAAGTCATGGTAGGAGCATCCTGTGCTTCTTCATTCCATTTCTCAACAAGCTTGACAAGGCTGTCCCAAGGATTCCTGTGATCGAGTTTTTCCCATTCCTTGATCAAAGAAACCTTTCTTCCCTCTTTGCGATAGTAGTCTCTCAAAAGTTCAGAGAGACGTGTTTTCCCACTGGCTGGAGTTCCACGCACATGAACAATGTTCATATCATCCAAAATGGCCGCAAGTTTTGACACTGTATGCTCTCGAGGGCATATCAACTGATGCTCTGCGATGGGCAGTGTCCGAGGTATATTTGCTGGAACGTGTAATGTTAACTATTAGCATGAAAATATCATTAAGAATGGATATTCTCACCATTTTGTGATTCCGAACGCTTCCGTTTCCGTGTAGTGGTATCTCCGCTCACAACAATAACAATATCCACATCTGGATCCTTGCTTTCGGGGAAGAGTGGGTTTGACGTGATCGTTCGGCGTGGGCGTAGGAATTCACCATTTTTCACATCAAACTCCTCTTCATAATTGAGTTGCACAACAGGGCTGTAGAGCTTGAGGTTGCGGGCTGTTGTATCCTTGATTTCTTCCTTTATCTCTTCCCAAATCTTCTTTTTGAGAGTGTCAATATCATCTTGGCCTGCAGCACACTCTATAGGAAATGACTGCTGAAGATCATGGGACAAAGCGCACCATAACTTGCGAGTACGCGGTCGAGACATTGTCAAAGATTGGATTGGATTGAGCACCCAGCTGGTGATGGCGGCGGCCATTGTAAGATAAAGACTAGAAGTGTACCTGCCTGGCGAGAACAAGGGCACCTGCCTGATGAGAACAAGGATTGCACCTGCCTAATAAGGGCGAGAAATGCACCTGCCTGACAAACAGTACTGTAATAAGTGGGCTTGCTGATGCCTTGTTACACATACAGGCAAGTGACAGGTATTAGTTTTCTATTCAGGACTATTTCAAGTCAATCGCGAAAGGACTTGACAGGGAACAGGATGTAGTAAGATGAGGACAAGATGATCATTAGAGATGGATGGTTTGGGAGACGTATGGAATATACTACCGCCGCCGCCGTTGCCGCCAAGGAATGTGAACATGTGATGTCAGTGTGTTGATTGGTTGATTAATTGATTATGTCATACGTCATTCCAGCGGCGGGACATGATACCCAAGTTATTGTACAGAGTAGTTAGATATAGTTATATGTTAGAAATAAGCGACAAACCCTAATCTGAATGCGGAATTTGGGGGATGATCCTCGGTGAGCTTGCCAAAGTACGAGCCGCATATTAACTGTCAAAACCACATCAGTCACTAATATTAGTACATAACACATATTCCTAGCCTAGACCTAAAACTACAATAATAGCATCCGAGGACAATGGATCAGAATGTTTTGGGTACAACCAAACCGTTCACACTTACAGTGGCAAACCAACATGTTTGTTTCAAGCTCGATTGGAGTAATGATGTGGCCGGAGCACATGTATTATAGGATCAAATATAGCGCTGATGTGAGGGTGGTCGGTGGTCCTCATACATGACCACGCTCTGTTCACAACCATGGCTACGATACGTCTTGTTCCATTAGTTACCTCTTCATAATAGTCTCTACTTCTCTATATTACATATAAATCTATTCCCAAATTGATCTGTTCATTCTGACTAGTGCTGCGATGAAGGCAGCTATGGAATTTGAAATAAAGAAAAGGGCAAGATGTCACGGGCTTAGCTAAGGTAATGGAGCATTGAACCCATAGGCTCTACCTAGCTAGCAACCAACGAGAATGATTAACATGAGGAAGGAAGATGGGAGGTAACGCCGTAGTTATCAACAAAACAAACAACTACACCTCACATGAAACACAGCCAACGTGACCAGGTCGTCCCACAAGGGAAGATCAGTGAGCATATGGTATACCATATCAAGGCCGCCGAAAGGCAATAGGACTAGGCCGGCCCTCTTGGCTTGGGAATTTGCCAAACTTCTCCATTGCTATCCGTTCTCATTTGACAATTTCATCCACAGTCTCAGACAGGTTGCCAATAGTATCAGCAATCTGATTGGTCTTTGCATTAAGGCTATTGACCGCCAGAGATGTGCTGACCACTTCTGCAGATAGACGTTTAATGGCAGATGATGTGCCCTTGACACTGGAATAAAGCATCTGAACTGTGGCTGAGAGGCCCTGGATGTTTGTAGAAAGGCTATCAACATCTAAATGAGGCTTTTTCAGCCATTGAAGGGTGTTTATCGATGGTCATAGAGAGATTTTCCATAGGGAAAAACCCATCACCACTGTCATGCGTAAAATCGGGGGACGAATGTTGGCTCTCAGCCTCACTACTTTTGTCGTAGCCATCATAAACATAGGCAAAGCTCAGCATCTATCATACTTGAACATGTCCGAAGGATCAACACTTGTCTGATAGGCTCTGCCAATGATGTTGGTCAGTTGTCATAATGTGCACTTGCCAGGACTTAAACTCACCCTTTTGGCCAACTTTCCACATCTGGAAGAAAATGATTTCCGAAGTCATAGGGATTATTAGATTCATCTAGCTCTGTTGAAAGTCCTTGCATTAGATGTTCCTTTATCATTCGACTTGCTCCCATAGTAGGGTTAGAACCTCCATTTGCTGTATCCATGACCGGGGCTTCCTCAATACTCATCTGTTGGGGTGAAAAGGAGCGTTGTCACATTGTTCCAGTGATAATTGCTAATTCTGCTGATGAGGTTACAGCATGGCGGAAAATTTCCCGGGCATTCTATGCATTCAAGGGGAGCTGGAGAGAATATATACCAGCATTTGGTGTGAAGCAAGTGCATGTTGTTGAGGTTCGTTGCTAATGACCTTCAAATTTGGAGGTTGGTATAGTTCTGACAGATGCCAAAGATCTCAATCGCAGAGAGGTAACTGGAGATGAACGATTGATCAACAAGCAACATTTAATACTATACAATGGGTTCCAGGACACGCAAGAGTAGAAGGAAATGAAAAAGCAGACCAGGTGGCAAAACAGGCAGCTGGCAGGCCTCCAGGAAGGGGTCCAAAAGAGATCTCTCTGGCTTTTGCCTGTAGGGCCTGGACAGAGACCATTACAGCACAGAAGCAGGGATGGCTTGTTAAAGAGCTCAACAAACGATCCCAACAAGGTCAGCGGACCTACAGACCACAGAAGGACTGGCAGCTTGACCCTGCAGCGGCAATGGCTCCCAAGCACCTAGCAAGTCGCTATTTCCAACCTGAAGTCGGGACATTCAGCTATAGGAGCACATCTACATCGGATCCGGGTCCAAGAGGATGCAACCTGTCGGGAATGTGGTATATCAAGGGAAACAACACGCCATCTTCTCTTTGAATGTCGGGAATGGCGGCACCAATGAAACAGGCTCTACAAGGACCTGGAGACAGACGGAGTTATGAGACCCACTACGGCAGAAGAATATCCACAAGGATGACTCCTAGGAGAGCCCAAAGCTACAAGGGCACTGCTACAATTCCTAGCCAGTACCAGTGTAGCTCTACCCCGAGCGCACCTACAGCGGATGGCGGAAGGGCCCGAAGAGATGACGAATGGGGACTGGAAGCGTTGGAGGAGGCAGTTAGAACAGGAGAGGGGTAGCAGGAAGGGTAGCCTAAGCTGAGAGTCAGCCTAGGCTACACCCATCCTGCTCTGGAACGCAAGGAGAGCACTCTGCTCGAAAGCCCTGCGCATACAGGTGGTTTGGGACGAGGAAAAGGATCAGAGAGGTTATAAAAGGGGGTGTTGCCCCAGGAACTTATAGGGATAAGAGACTGTAGAATAGCTGCTGGCCTCAAGTCCATGAATCATGGTCTGTCATAGCTCTAGGGCTCGGTATGGACAATAAACTTGATTAAATAATAATAATACAAAAAGAGTCTGGCATTAACGCACGATAATGCCACAGCACAGTTCCATTTGATATCTCACCATACCCCATTCTTTGCCGTCTGTCACGGCTCGGTAGCTGGTAGATAAAACGAATGATATTCATATCTAAACTAACTAGTAGCCATTGACGAGAATATCAAATCCGAAGAAAAGAAGAAAAAGAGGAAAGCCTATTTACATGAAAGAGCTATAGGGGTGTAGCATCGCTAAGCGGCCGTTTGTTCAGATTACTTGCATGGCATCGTTTGCCATGTTGATGATGTTTGTCGACAGGTAGGCAGTATGATACCAGCAGGTTTACTCAAAAGACTTCAGGAACAGATTATCTCTTCGCCGAGCCCGTTATTGGTATATTGATTTTGGGCTGTCAGTGACGTTTCCAGACAATTCTTATTCTTCATGCCATTCGGGCTGCGGTGGATCACATGTAATTACTATATAGCATACAAAGGACAACGCACACCAGCGAATTCATCATGTTACACGCCATCGGGTACTGATCACTGATGTGCGTGTACTGCTCAATCTCATTCACGAAAAGAGAAACACAAAAGCGAATATGAAAATTTTGATGAATTTTCTGAACATAATGGCGCCACCACGCTTGGATGTGGGACCAGAGGACTTCTCCATGGTGCTAGTTGGGTTGGTTGAGTGAAATGAAGGTAGAGGATCAACAAAAAAAAAATGCACAAGAGAATCAAAGAGCAATAAGGATAAGAGGATTGTACAGCTGGACACAAGGGCATTATATAGCCCAGACATCTCGGTGGCCCTCCACTCTCCATGGAACAACCAATAACAATTGGACATGGTTCGCCCAGAGCTATGGATTGCAATCCCAGCACATTTGAATCATAGTGGAGGGTGCATGGACCCAGAATTCCTGTATAATGGACAGTGTCCGCGCGAATAATACAGAGTGTTTCAAACCAACAATGATAGTCCTGGATGAGATGGAGTCGAAGCCTATGGAAATGGAGCTAATGATGTCATTTGATGCGCTGTCTTGGTTAGCCCTCGGCACTTGCTTCCTCTGTTCTCTGGGGCCTGATTTACCCGATCAGGGACGATAGGTCGGCGAAGTATCACCTGCTAAGTCAGGGCGTATGTGATATGGATCTATCAGATAAATAGTAGGCCTGAGTAGCGAAGCCGGAGGTCCTTCATAGGCTAGTGTGGACGCATATAGCTAGTTAAGCACTCACTCAGCTGCATATGCACAGATACGTTTGTTGGGCAATATACCTCTCCGTTTGAACTAGTCCTCTCCATATAGACCTCGTTAGTTCGGAATAATCAACTCCCGAATTCCCCTCTGATCTGCGATCCGAGAGACCCGCTTCAGTATGGATAATAACCAATCATAGACCTATACTGGTGGCGCCAATGGAGCAGGCTAGCTACAGGTGGGTCAGGACGGCGTTAAGGTTTGGGCCCATACTGTACGGAGTAACTCGGGGTGACGCTGGAAATGCCACGAACGTCGTGGCCTTTGAGGTACATTTTCGTGGCATTTCCATCCTGGCGTCGCCGCATTAAAGCGGCCACAGGTAGATTTCCCAAATAGGTAAAGCGCAGATACACTCACCAGCAACATATACACCTAATTTATCTATACTTTCATATTGGGAGGCGCTTCCATCGTGGCTTTGGATACCAGACAGATAGCTACTTAAACGCCCAAAAATCTGATTTCAATTTACATTCCATTCTTTCTTCCAAACACAAGTTCTATAGTTCTTCCTCTCTCTCTCTCTCTTTTATTTTTTTTTGTTCAATCAAAATGGCTATTACCAAACCTAGAAACTGTATCAAACGCGATACCAAGTCCAAACATCAGGCCGATAGGTCACCTGAATTCTGGAACCAGCTTGTTCGAGGACCCCTTAAGAAAATAGAAAGAGACTGCAAAATCCACAAGAATTGGCTTGAACATCATGCGAGTGAATTTTGAAAAGTGCGTTTCACATTATGGTGGTATTGCTTGTTACTCACCCATTTTACCAGATTCTGTGCTCTTCTCGAGCCCAAAGATACACGCTACTGGCTTGAAAACCTCAATATAAATGTTATCGAAGGTTTTTTGCGTTGGTATCTCGAAACCCATGAGCCAACAGGCTAGGCCCGAAAGGCACCTCGAATCATGAATGATTCTCGATTGAGGGCTATTCACAGAACCACTGTTGGAATCACGGCTTAGTCAGGGTCGAAAGTACGTATCAAGCGTATATGGTTGAGGTCTCTGATTCTCTAGCCGTGATCTATCTAGAACACTATATAAGGCGAATATCCATCTAGTAGACCTAATTAAGCGATCTTGTGAACCCTAACTGGGTAAAAGAATGAATGATCTGCCTGTTCAGATGATACATAAATCAGGCATCAGCCAGGCATCAGTTGGTATTGTTTGGTAAGGAACCTCTATATTCCGACACCATTGCTCGACCATGGATGGTATACAGAATGGTATATACAAACAAAGGATATATAAGGACGCTCATTTCATGTACTTAGCTTAGTTCTTCGCGATCAATTCCAGTCAATCAAGCATTGGTTACATTCTAGTTTCTGACTCGTCCGCACTTAACCAACAACCCAGTATACGTACTCGGTTGACCTTGTTTCTCTATTCGTTACTTTTATCGATTCTACCTATTGATTATACACGGAACCTGGAGGGGGCGATATACCCATAGACGCACCACGAACCGGACCCGGAGGGGCATTGAGCATACAGACACATTGGGAAACACTTAGGGTAAGTGTTCAGTCTCAAAATACAACTAACTAGAACCCTAGGTACGATACAAGAGAAGCCAGGTTGTGACAAATGGATAGTAGTTTGGCTAGATGACGGGCAGTTCCTTTCTGTCCCTCGTACCAGGCATAGCTGCGGCGCGGAATATACTCGGAATGCTCTACAGTCATAGTACTTAGTTCAATGAATAGTTGTACTAGTCGCATTTGCTTCCCTAGTTATATAAGTTCTGAGAGAATTGAGACTATAAGCGGGCGAATATGTAAAGAGAAACCATAAATAGGAATGGATGGAGCCCTCAATGCCCTCCAGCAATCTGTACTGTACTGCTCCATCACTGAAATTGCCTAGTTAGGCTTAGGGAGGGGAACACCCTTGTCCTGAAGGGCCTTGCCAAGTTGAGCAAGGTCGTCCTCAGTCACTCCATGATAATCGAGACTTGCTGTGCCCATAGGAACAGGAATTGGACCACCCTCTTGAGTGGGCTGACCAGCAAGCACAGTGGCAAGGTTCATGCAAGCCGGGGGAATACCCTCAACATGAACAACTGGGCTTCTGTTAGCTTCAATTCAATTTGGGTCTAAGATCCTATCAGAATGACTTACCATCCGGAGGAGATCCAGAAATCTCGACATGGACACCTGGTCCATTGAGCTGGTCCTGACACTGCTGGTAGGACTCCTGGGACACTCCAGGCGGCAGGTTGACCGGGGTACGCTTGACCACTGGCCAACGCGACATGCGCCTGCTTATCTTGCCAATTCCACCGGCAATGGCACCGCTGCCCATGGTAGCAAGGGCTCCGTCGGCTGTACCAATTGCAGCCGTGCTCATTCCCAGCAATCCTCCGAGTCCCAAAGCGAAGGGGGCCGGGCAGTATTGCACCTGGGAGAATATAACAATAGTAGAGGCAGCGGCAACAGTAGAAACGCGCATCTTGGAAAATATGCAATTGATATCAAGAATGACCGAGCTCAGTGGGATCTGATAATTGGAATGTAGAGATGATAAATCTTTGTCTGTTGAGTGTCGTTGAAAGAGATCTACTGGCAGATAGAAGGGGGCTTTATATCTCGTTCACTACCACGGGTAAGAGAGGTATTGTGGCAAATCCATAATACTCCTCATGTCAAATGATGCTCATTGCCCATTTGTAAGATACCCTGGCTATTAGCACCAATTGGCCGCATCAAGTAAATCAATTTGATCATGAGATCTAGACTTCTGGTCCATAATATCCCTCTTGTCGAAGGGCCCCAATCCTCGTATTTCGGAGGGTATCCTATGCAAGTCTCGGCCATTGTGGAGGAGCCAAAGAAATAAATGAAAATGAAAATGAAACATAATCACATAGAGCTATATCATGGAAAGCGTTGGCCTTAGGTTAATGCCACGGTGCTTTTTCTTATCATATGCTACGAATCAGCATTGATTTTTTAAATGAATGAGAATCACTTACACTGTACGCCTTGTCTGCTAACATCTTGGCTATGGCGTTGAATTGGATACTGATCGTAATGAAAGTACATTTTTGCATGACATATTTCCGGTGGATGAAGGAATCAGGCCCCTGGCCAATTAAAAAAAAAAAAAAAAGAACAACGAAATCAAGCTACTAAGCGAGGAATGATCGCGAGAGCTCTATTTGGGGCTATGTCTCGTGGGTCCAGGGTCAATCGATGAATCGAAAGCTTAATGATACTATGAGTAGCGCCTGGAAATTAATTTTCAGCTCTGTACGAACTAATCGCTCCCACATCTCCGTAGTATTATGCGTGATTAAATGAAAGGTTCCAAGGCCCCAAGAGCAACGTGGGCCACGTTAAGAAATCCATCTTGGAATCCTGTTACACAGGAACGCATAGCTACCATCCAAAGTAACACCGGGAAAGGGAAACGGAAGGTAATTCCCTGAATCATCCTACGAATGCATTTGGACTTGCATTAGGAGAACTCCCCCATCTCCGAGAAATACGAGGCTGATATTGTTCCCTCTTGTGGAAGCAGGCCTATTCTTTTCTCAGAGTTACCTTTAAAAAGGTGGCAGTGTAATGTGTTTGACAAAAGCTACTTCTTCCTCCTTCTCTATCCAATTCTGTACTTCGGCATAATATCTCAGTAACTCCATACAAAAGCAAACATGAAGCTCGCACCTGCATCAATTGCCTCCATTGGCGTCCTTTTGACCTACATGCAGCAAAGCCCTGCACCTGTCAATATTGTTATTCCTGCTGTCCTTGGTAGCATTGGTGCAGGCTTCACGGGAAAAGCCATGAGTGAAATTGGCGCGCGTGATATTTCGCCATCTATCCGCCGTGATAATGACCCATTTGCTGGGCTTCCCCAGCCGGCAGCCGACCAATGCAAGTCTCAACTGTCTGGAACCACTGTCAACTTCTCGCCGAAACCTGATAATGGTGTTCGTATCGACAATGTTCCTCCTGCTTGCATGACGCTGGCGACTGTTTTTCTGAAGGACAATACAGACCAGACTGCCCCTATTCCTATGGGTATGTTAATTCAAAGCTGATTCATTTTAAATTTTTGGAGATTGCTGACGCTGGTATGTCATATTGCAGGGAGCGCCAGCTTGGAATATCATAATCTTAACCAGGACCAGTTGCAACAGTTGCAGGCTGCTCTGGATCAGAAGCAAGGAAATTAGAACGTTCTACGATTAAGGTTCAGCTACGAAGCTATGAAGTCTGGTCATGGGCAAAGAGATGGATAAGAATCGGGGAAGGGGTTGATTTGCACATATCTGCTTGTATGTCATACATACTGGTCTGTACTTTAGGCTATTCTGAAATCAATCTGGCTCCTGTAATGGCTGTTTCAAAATTGTGTCTTGTAAATTATTGCCACGGTGCTTACGCCCAGGGGATGTTTATGGTAAATGTTTGTAACAGTATAGATAGCCTTGGGAGTCTTAGTTACATTGTGAGTACCAAGCAATCAGAGATTCTCACAAAAGAAACGTTCTCTTCTCTCCAGATCATTTCCAGTGTCTTCACAAATTCAGGCAAAGCGTATGATGACTCCAATAATCACACCTACCACTGCACCGATCAGGAGGGCGATGAAGACGCGTAAGACAATTTCCCACACTGAGAGTTCCTTGAATGGACGAGAGTAGATGCGAACAAAGATATTTTGCTTCCTGCGTCTTGGGGGCGATTGCAACTCCAAGGACGGATTGTCCGTAGACCAGTCGGCTGCTATCTTAGACATGGCAGGCTCAATATGTAACTGAAGAGCCCTTCTGAACCGAAAATAAATCATCAGCTTCTAATGGTGTCAATAGATCTGCGCTAGGCGAGGTCATACCGGTAGTTCAAGGTAGGGACTTTCTCAAGGTCTGGAGTTAAAGGGGATAGAAGGGATATGGAGACCGGCACTTGGCGGGTATTTATGCAGTCTTCCTCTTCCTTCACCCTTCTCTCCACTAATATACATCTCAAGACTGGCCCCTGGGATCCACTTAAGAGATTTGCACGGCACATATATTTTTTGTTGTGTGCATCGTGCAACATATTAGCAATAAATGCTCACAAAAACATTAGATATCATAAACCATTCATACGTCGCATTTTAAATAGGCAATATCATCACTGAGCCATGATTATTGCTCTCGTTTCAGTTACATCCAGTCTTTTATCGGCATTTCTCGCCTGCGTTGCGCTGAATGTATCCCAGCCATACCGCTTTTACTTTCTATTGCCCATTCTTCTCTCTACGTTCCTCGGTTTTATCACTATCAGCCAACTTGATGCTATTGCACCGGGTCTCGGTCAGCTTTGGGGGCATGTTAATCTAGTCCACATCATTCATAACACGGCCGTGCTATATGCTGAAAAATGGATATTGCGCTTGAATGGTGTACACCAACATTGGAATCTCCGCGCCGCATACAAAATATGTCTAAATCCACAACTTCTCAATACCCCCTGGGAAGTCCCCCATTCCCGCAAGGTGAAAATGAATCCATCATGTGCCGTGTTCATCCGAAAACGACTCTGTCAACTACTTGTCTTTTACCTGGTTAACAAGTACGTTGTCCTTTCGGTATTCTCACGTGCCTTTGCACCACTATCTCTCGAAGACTTCTCCCCAACACAAAGAGTTTATTTTCGCCGGCTTTTTTTCGGCTCCTCCCAAGTTACTGCATCGGAAACCATGCTCCGAGCTTTCTTTGCGGTCCACTGGATCTGGATAAACTTCATTGCCCTGCATTTCACCCAGACAGCAGTCGCCATCCTATTTTCATTCATCCTTTGTTGGGATGAACCATGGGAATGGCCACCGCTTTTCGGTAGTCCGCTCGAGGCGTACAGCCTACGGCGCTTCTGGAGCCATTTCTGGCACCGCATAGTCTATCGGCCCTACACGACCTACGGGCTGTGGGTATCCCGGACATTGTTCCGAATTCCATGCGGATCTGTTGCCGAGAAAGTCTCGGTGTCCATTTTTGTATTTTTGCTATCAGGAGTAACGCATGCCTTGGTTACTTGGCAATCAACTGGCTGTGGGCACTGGGGCGATATTCAATGGTTTATGTTAAATGGCATCGCCACCATGGGCGAGACAATGGTGGTGAAATGGTGGGTGCGGTCCTTCTCCAATCGAAACAACAAGAAGATGTATGAAACCTGGGTAAAGAAAGAAAGATTATATCAATTGGTGGGCTATGCATGGGTCTTTATATTCCTGTTCTGGAGTGTACCTAAGTGGGAATATGGAAAAATATACTGTGCCCTATCCAAGGCAGTGTAAGAGATAGCTCTAGTATAGTATAGTGCTATGAAATTGAAAAAGAAATGTCATTCCAGCCCTTGTTATGCAACGTAGATAGCAATGAGTCTTCAGGACTATGAAAGACTTCAATATCCTACTAGGCCGTGTTCTCAAGAACAAAATGTCTCAATGTATCCAGCCATTCATAATAATACACAGAAATTATATTTTCCGTAAGACAGTTGGGCCATGTCTTGCTGTGTTATCGAGGTGGATAGGAAGATCGGCCCAGATATCCCAACAGGATTGGGGTAACATGCCACATTTTAGGGGCCTGAATTAAATTAACCAATCTTAAACTCGAAATTGCCGATGGTGCAAGGCCGGCGTGTTAAACAGTGTAAGAGTACAGTGTACGCATTCTAATCTTATATGATGGCGTGTTAATTTCATGACACTCTGTACCTATTGGAGTACCGCTATCTCTCACCATTGGATGCAGTTATTGATATTAATATACCCATCAATACTTATTCACTCTACTATAGCAATCCTACATTTGGTGCTGGATACGGGTCATCCATATGACACTGTGGTATAGCCTCTAGGGATGACCGAGTATGAAGCGCAAGGGTACTTCAAACTTGGTGGCTAGTTACGTAGAGAAAAACCATATTACATTACAAGATAAGGGACTGCACCACACACTTGCATGAGTATTTAGAAGGTTTCTGCAATGCTGGCCCACCTCAGTATATGGAACCATGTTCTGTGGTTGGAGACTAGAAACGGTATAATAGAAAACCTCTACTGTTATGGCGTCATAGCTAACAAGACATTTTCGGCCGAATACCTTTGACATGTTGGTGACCAGTGATTCAAGTGATCCATTCATGTAATATCGCCTTTCGTATCAGTAGGTGCTCTCCAAATCCTTGTGTGGGTGTCGGTGTTGGCTGAATAAAACTGTTTTCAGACACGCTATAATATCCCCGTTCGTTTTTTCTGGTCATTGTGTCTTTAACATGGGGATAAGTTCTCAAAGGTCAGGCTCTATTCTATATTTCTTATGCTAATGTTCTCTCTTGTTTAAGATCCTACCATGTGTGATCGTCTGGCAAACTCTGTCCTAGTACGGTAATCGCCGCCCATACCTCTATGGAGAATAATCGGATTATCGGAAACACCGTAATTTGTTGACCACAAGGTTCAGTTCGTCTTAGGGAGGATGCAAAACCAGATACTAAATCGCGTTAGTATACATCGCAGGATTTTTGGTTCGGCTTGGCAGGTGGGTCAATCCCCATGATTCCCACTTATTGAGTATTCTACCAAGTCCTTGTACCAGGGATTCTCACATGAATCCTGAGGATCTTTCCTAGTTGAGGGCTGTAAGCGAGTGATTTTCAGTTCGGTTCACCGGTTAGCTCTATTATTGGCGAATCACAGCCCAATTTATATTTTGATCGCATATGTTCATGTGGCCCATCTAACCAATACTGATGCCATTATCAAAGTCTGTAAAGTACTTATGTCTTGAGAGATTTTTCTTGTCATACGGCGCTAACACAAACACAATCTCGAATCCATTTTGTGCCCCGTTTGAACATTGCCATTCTTGGCTTGTCTGCATTGAGCGCGCAGGGCTCAATCCATCTACACAGGCATACAACGGACCCTCTCCGATGCCATATTCGTCTACTCCATACAGAGTAACACTCTTGGATCGTTGGCGCCTGAAATAGCCTAGAGGTGTTTTTTGTGTATTCTAAGAAGCGGTGAGTAGTAGCAAAGCACCAGCTGCAATTCCTGTCAGCAAAGGATTTCCCTGCAGCCCAATTGAAAGCCACCCAATACATGGAAGATATCCTTTGACCAGGCCAACAATTTCTTCGCGATTGACAAATGGTTGGCCAGGAGGATAGAGTGTGACATCATCAAGAACATTATTATCCCCTTTTGTCAAAATTTGTTGCCTAAAATAGCACTATGGATTAGTTTCAGTGCTTATACTTAGATTTCTAATGGGTAGTATAATCGTACCTCATACCATCAAGCGAAATCGACTTGATCGCACGGTGAACCATGGGTAGTTGTCCCCTTGGAAACCAGCAGACGGGAATCTCACCAGCCTGGATCCAGTGCTGTCGATTCCATAGAAACAACAGGTCACCACGATTGAAGGCCGGGGCCATAGACTCTGAAATGACCACAATTATAGGGTATGGCGAGCCGGTAATAATGGTCAATGCTTTCCAGAACATCAAGGGCGCAGTTATTAGGAGGAGAGTCAACAGTAACAAGGAAAGAATTTTTTTAGGAACATTCCACTTCAATAGCATAATTATAGCTGAATGGATGTGAATTTGAGAATCCATTATCTGGATCAGAGATAAAGTACATATCTAGAGCCGGATAGGAAAAACAAAATTCCCCCGCTATGGAATCCCCATCTCTATTCTTTCTAGCCTACATATTATCCTTCACAGAACAGTCGCGTATTAGTTTGTCTCCATTTGAATCAATGGCTTCTAGTCCGAGAAATTACGATCAACCAGTCAAACCGCTTTTCAATCCTATTGCTATCCGACCAGAACATATTGCTTCAGAGGAGACTAGGCTTCATCTTCACCCCAAGGCTGACATAAGCTCGGCAACCGACTACATCGTTGAGGATGCTGTGACAGGCTCAACAATATTTTCAGTCACAGGCAAAAAGTACGGGTCCGGTTCAGGCCGTGAATTCCGTGACTCAACTGGCCTCCCATTATTTGAGCTTCATCGGGCTGGGCTTTCCAGAAAGCCGTGGAGAGTCCGACTACCTGGTGACAAAAATAAGGATCTGATATCAATATGTATGCGAGGTGCTTCAATGAAAATCAAGCTCAATGTTGTGCAAAGCCCTGCTACCGCAGCTGGTGGAGATCGAAAAAGGGAGGAAGAGGAGACAGTCAAGATGAAAGTTGTTCAAACAACAGCTCTTTTCACATTTGATGTGCTGGCTGGCAATCAAAAAGTGGCTGATATTCGGGAGAATGCGGAGGTAAATGATTCCATGGGTCATTGGATTGCCGGTCCTTATCACTACATTCCGCCAAAGCGTGTCCTGGATATCCGACTGGCAGTGGGACTGGATATGTCAATAGTAAGTGTGATCATACTTTGTGATATCCGCTATTTTCGCCTTATAAATTCCAGAGGCTGACAGGATGGTTTACATAGGCGGCTTTGGTTGCAGTGTTTGTATCAGACATGTTCTTTGGAAATCAACTGGAGACCTAGGCGGCTATATAGTGTGACGGCTCACATATGATAGCTCAGATATGGTGGCTCAACACTACGGCAATGGATAATACATCACAAACACTATCCAGTCATGTCGCCAACAATCCTTTTAAAACCTATTCATATCTAGATTGATTTCCTCTTTTCTTTTCTTTTCTTCTCCAGACTCGATATTCTCGTCGGTGGCTACAATAATTTAGATAGGAATTCCTTAAGGCTCTAGAATTCGGTATTGCAGGTGGTATACACCAGACAACATACCCTGCCTGGCATGCCGCCTACGGCATGTACGATTAGGATGATAATGGTAGATATCAATTGATCCAGCCTTGACGGCATCATTTGGTTAGTTGCTGATGAGAATCGAGGTGATATCTGGCGGATTGATAGTTAGCCTGATCAGCGAACTAGCGATCTCTTTAGGAGACGCCACCATAGCCATGTTTTAGTTAGCCAAGCGCTCTGTTCACCATCATGGCAGTGCTTAGATAGTCAATATCATGCATTTTGAAAAACTCTTCTATCACTAATAACTCATGCATTTGGATTATCAACTCTGATATTTCTGAGCTGTCTGCTTCAGTTGCCTATCTCCACTGTTTTGTGGCCTTCTTGGCGCGCGGCTTCAGGATTTGTGCAATACCTCAGAGAATCCAGATTTCACCTATAGTGCTATGCATGGAATCGTGGTGCCCAAGAAGTGTGGCGTCTTGATGTATAGAACAGATTCCTCTGGAGAGGCCAGTTTAGATGGCCTCATGCCAAGAAGGCCCCAGAACAGAACATGTGATTGGTCTTCACAGACTTGAGTCACTTAGCAAAGCCGTGAATTTTGGGACTGTACTCAGAGACAGGATAGCTTTAATTGTATTGACCTCTAAATCACCCATGGCGATGTCAGGCTATGTCGGATTGACTTAGCGCCTTAAGATTTATAATTCCTCATCAGGTCCTGATAGTTTCATCTCCCATATTTCTTGGCCTGCATTGAAACAAGGCATAGGGATATGCTCCTCTATGGCAGTCCCATGGACCAGGACGTTGCTATTGAAGTCCCCTGGCTTTCCCAGAAAGAGCATCTCACATCTTGATGAAGAATGGATATGATATCCTGCATTGTCAAGGTATGCAGTACTCCTGATTTCTCATCTGGTATCGCAAACCAGACATCACCTAGTCTATGAAGGAGACTCAGGAATGCATCATCCACTTTGGATTTCAGAAGACAAATGATCTCACTTTCTGAAATGTGAAAAAACAGAAAGTATAGAGGTCCTTCTTGGGTTTGTTTGGCGAACTTCGCATAAAATAGGCTTGGACTAATGCTAATCTTGTAAGAGCAGGTAAAAGGTATCTCTGACTCTACAGGGTCACTCGCATATTTTGTCAGTGATGAGGACACATGAGTTCCCTGCAAAGGCCGATCACTGGTCTGCTGTATCAGACCCAGTTCTGGTCTAGTAAAACTCATGGTTTCTGGAAATTGAGGGTTGATAGTTGGATGCAATTGTGACTGTGAGTGTTGCTGCATGTCTATGTCAAATGGATGCTGGGGCTGAGACAAATTGTCACACATTTCCACATCATCTTTTCCAGGGCTAGCGATCGAATTCCGGATTGAGACCGTCTGAAACATGCCAAGGGACCCTACTTGTGGTATAGTTGGTTCTGGGTCTCTGCAGCCAGCATGTGGTATTGGATGGACTTCTGTCATGTCTATGTCTTCTTGAAAATGAGGGAAGAAGGCGAGAAACATATCCCTTTTCACAGCAAAACTTGTTAGGCTCCGAAGTTGAGGTCCATTGGGGTGGCAGTATATATTGTGAAAGAACAGATATTTCTGACCCAAGAAAAAGGTGTCAATATCTGTCATTCCGCATCGCTTTTGAAGAGACCAATTTTCCTCTATATCAAGGGAAAGGGATGGACATGGCGCCTCAGCTCTATGCTCTTTCATCTTTGCAAGCACATTTGTCACGTGGCTGCTACACTCAGCTAAAATGGAAGGGTCGTACTCAAAAAGTTCAGGCGGCCGAAGGTGAGTTAGGAGGGTATGGATAGCTGTGAATTCTGGCGGCTGCTGGGTCGATCTTGAAAGTTGGTGACCTGGCAGAGCAAATCCAAGTGAGAGGGCAAGCTTTCTGAAGCGGGTCCACAGTTCCTGAGAATCATGCAATTCTTGTGGCTTGCTGTAGCGGCTATGACCCAGAGGATGTGCGTCTGATAGTCCATAAAAATGGCGCATGGCAAAAATGAATATTTGATGGTAAGCAGACCAAAATCCATACTCCTGGCTCCTATTCTGATGTTCTTCAAAGGTGTTTTCAGAAATTTGAACAGGAAATTTCTGGTCTTCAGGCACTACATAGTATCATTGCATTGTCTGTCTGATGGTGCCCTTGAAGCTGCAGGGCAGTAATTGTTTTACCACATGTACTATGGGCCTGAGGTATTTCGTATTTTCCAAGAAGAGCTTCAGGGAAGGTATAATAGTCGGATAGTCTAACGCTGCCAGTTGTAGCTGCAAGCGAATGTGAGGATCTGTTGCATGGGAGAATGCCAGATTCTGATCAAAAATGTTGTTAATGTAACAGCAGTCTGCTTCTGATAAACAAGGACATCGTCCTTCCAAAAGTTCAACAGTATTGGCGTCCAGCAAATCAGGACGTTGACATGTAAGGTGAACCCATGCGGAGTAAACATTCTTGAGGTAATCATCAAGTTCCTAATGTCATCAGTACTGTGGAAGACTTTCTCAGAGAAACTGAATCCATACCTCAGGACACCGTAGACTTAAAAGGTGGGTTCCCATAAGCCAAGGAGACCACAAGGCGGGAAATGTGAGAAGTGCATCCAAACTCTCCCGGAAATTGTGGTGGCTGTCTACCTTGGGCTCATATATTTTTTTGAAATCGCGGCATTTTGTTGGGGTCCATCTTGCTAGCCATTCACCTGCAGGTTCACGCTCCCTGTGTTGTTGGTAGTATCGAACATTGTGATAGATATCTCCATCAGTAAACTCCTGGGAGCTGCATCCCACTTCACGCAATTTTCTATGAGCTTCAGCAGTCAACTTTGTGGAGTCATACAAGTAGAGAATCCACCACAGATCATCTGCGCTGAGCCATTCAGTTGCTGCAGCAAGCCGATGCTGTCCCTGGAAACATGTATTGTACAGTTTGATGGCAATCTTAAATCTGTTGGGGTATCCTTGTTCCGATATTCCAGAGCATCCATGTCCATCTCATGCTGAAGCTCCGAGGGCGACGCTTCCACAGCTATCCAAGTAAGAGGATCAAAACGACGGCATCCCTCTTTTTCAAAGCAATGGAGAAGACGTCGGACATTCCCTTGATTGAGGGTTCGAGCTCCCTGAACACCTGGACTTTGAAAAACTAGCTTTTCAAATTGGCGGACTTTCACAGAGCCAATGAAGGCTGCATTCAACTGCTGCGCAATGTCGAGGTCCTTAGCCACCACCATAATGGGAATTTTGAAGTACACTGTGTTGACTATGTTTTAAATTGGCAGAATCATCTGTGTACAGGAAAGCCACTGCCCTTTTTACCCTCTGATGGGTCCTTCGTGTTGGGCCACGATAAAAGGCACATGCGGAAATCATGGCATCGTTAATGAAAGTTAGAGCGCCCGCGCCTTTTTTTCTTTTTCTCTTTTTCTTTTCTTTTACTTCTATAAGACATTTATTTGGAAATACAGAGCCAGTTTATACAGACAGTCGGAATTGAAAACTGATTCCCTTTTTAACACAAAAATCATTTCTCAGCCTGTATCCGAAAACACTCTTGTCCATATCTGGCTACGCTACAAACAACCCTGCTTAGTCTTATTGTGTTATCATTGTATTAGATTTTACCTTTAAATGAGTCATTGTAGAATACTGTAACTCTCCCGAAGGGGTGGGGGAGATGATTGCCAGATCAGCTCGATCCTTATAAGCCCACCATTCTCCTCATTTCCCTTTACCCACGCTGTGCCTCATGTCAGACCCCGCATTGATGCCCCAGACACTTTCCTGTGAATCTCATCGAGAAGTCCTCGTACCCAGCTTCAAAACCACTTTGTTTCGCTCCTTGCACATATCGCCCAGTTCAACGTTTTGGAACGTCAATAGTACGCATGATTTTCAATGGATCATATTACAACAATTCCAGTTTTCCCCACTCTACAACCAACTGAAAGTGTAATCTGGCACCTTCCTAGCGAACAGGAATATGAGATAGCCAATTTGGCTGCTCAGTGCCAGTTGAAGCAACAGCAGAGGGAACCCCTAGACATCATTGTTCGGGAAGAAGAGGCTGAACGTGACGTAGATGATGATCTATTATCCTGCCTCCCCACCCAGCTTACGACAGACGGCACAAAACAAATCAAGATGGCGTTTCTTGATCGGCTTGCTGAATTAGTATGTCGTGAAAAACGTGCGTCCTATGTAACATGTACCTCCATGACAGACTGTGAGGATCAGGTTACGATCGTCATTGCTCGAAATGCGACCTGGGAAGACACAGACAGAGAATTCTTAAATACACTCGCCTGTATAATGGAGAGTATTTCCTCCAAAGGTTTGCAATTCGTGGATGTCCGTTACTCTGAGGCGTATTTCTGACTGTAATCACAGAGCCCTCCCAAGAAAACTCCATATTTGTCCTTCGTGAGCTGTTTGCCAACTACTATCTCCCTAGACTTCGATACCATACCGACCAGCTCATAAGACTCGTTGAACGTCATGTGAAAGATACAAGGGAAGCAAATCTTGTGCAGTGTGGCCAAGAGTTCTTGGCTGGAATGATCTCGCCCATAGAGTTTGTCACGCTTATACACGGCTTCTCCCAAAGCACTAACTTTGAATCTCGGTACGCCTGGGTCAATGATAAACTCAGCTCGAAAAAGCTCCAGCGAGTGATGCTTGAGATAGCATTCCTTTGCAGACCTGAGATAGCATCCAACACCTGCTTCAATGCCGCTAGAGATATCCCCAGTTTTCAAAAAATCAATATCCAGCTATTGACCGGCTGTAAACCAAAAAAAAGTTCAGCAAGTTCTTTCAGCTACTGTTCAGTCTTCGATGACCCTGAAATCCAAGCAGAGGCTCCAGCAGGAGCTGGATAAAGTTAAATGGGTTCATGCAGAGATGAGAATGATCACTTACTTGCTCAACTACGAGGACACAATTCAATTATTTTCATACCTTGGAGTCAGCAAAAAGACATGTTTCCTGTGCGGCCATGTCCTAAAGGAGCTTGGCATGTTTTCTACTCGAGCTAATCATGGTAAAATGTACTCACAATGGACCTTGCCATCTCGGATTGTGATAAGACATGCACACATACAAAGATGGGAACGCGCTTTCAACCAGGTCCCAAAGGTTCTTTGCGCTGAAGCTGGCCGACAAGACCTGCTATACATGGATGCAGCCAAAGAATCAACTATGACCACTCCGGTAGCAATACCACCCAATGTTGATGATCCTTTCGCGAGTGGTGGCTTAGATCCTCGAAGACGAGAGATCGAAGCGGGATGGTTTTCAAAGTTCAGTCAGCGACCAAGGGTTCTTGAGTATGGCTCTCTACTTTAACCTTCACATGCTTTGGGACGAAAAGAGGCTAAATATATCTCACTTGCAGGACTGAAAATAATGGATGGAAATTGTCTCCGCCATCAATTTTAGAAAGTGATCTAACTCTCAGTGAAGAAGCCCTTGGCAGTCAAGCTAAGCCAGCAAAGACACTGACGATGTGCTCCAATTGTGGTAAAGATTCTTGCCGCATGATATTTTGCTCTAAATGTCAGTCAGTCACTTATTGTGACAATGATTGTCGCAAATTGCATTGGATGCGGCACAAGTTTTTTTGCCTCCTAGGGCGACCCCTAGATGAGGCGGACTTCCTTGTACAGTCCTGCCAAACAGGGGAATACCCAGATGACGAAAACACCCTCAAAGCATTTGGATTTTGGCATTTCAAATCCGGACTCGAGCGGGTCCAGTTGTTCCAGCTCTACTGCAAGCTAGTGAACCACGGCGTTGGAGACGAAGAATTGAGAGAGGCCTGGCAAAGAGACAAGTTGAAAGAGTTTATTCTCTTCCGTTGTTTGCAGCTCTCTCCATTTATTTTTGAGAGAGAAAGGATCTGGATTGGCCAGCAGCAAGGGTTTGGGAAGAACTCGGAATCTGGGCTAGGAAGACAACTGGAATCGATTCCAGTGTTCCTTAGCGCTGAAGACAAGAAATTGTCATTCTCTCAGCTAGAGCCTGAGGCAAAACGGATGGCCTACCTTTTCTACGGCCAAATACTCAACCAGTTCGTACCGGCGTTTGATGAAGACAATTGGGTTTCTCTAGGGTTTTGCACAGCTCGTAACCAGAAAGAAACCCAGTGGCTAGCTCATCTCTACTCATTGCTAATCAAGCGATGCACATTCGAGGAGTTCTGGAAGGCAATGGATAATTCCACCATGGTCGAGCTCTTCAGAACATACAATCTTGGTAGCAACATCTCAAGATTGCGCAATTTTGAGACACTTATGCAGGGTGTTGGAAAGTGGCATCAGAGTGTTTGGGAGCTCAAAAAGTTCACACAGTTTTCAGAAAGCATGCCCACTCGTTCCGTTTTTACAGACTATGGATTTCAGTACTGCCAGAGTGCTCAAGAACGCATACACCTTTGTTACATGTACACAGAATTCTTTGCCCGTGGTGAAGACGAGATGAAGCTACATCAAGCTTGCATCAACGGCCGACTGGCCGAGTTTTTGAAGTCCAAACTCGGGCCACTTAAGGTCCCGGATCAGGTGCTCTCTAACGATTACCCTATAGAAGGGTGCACTTATATGGGCATGACAGCTAAGTCGGTGATCATGTGTCCCGAGTCGATTTATCCAGTGGTATTGGCGAAGCAGGGGGCAGAAGGCGGTAAGGAACTCATCATAACTATCCCTGATGAGCAAGATGCGACGATGAGGAATTATGTACAAGATCAGGCTGCATTTACTACAGGAAGGATGCGCGTCACGAAGACTACGTTTCACGAGATAGAGATGACCACTATAAATGTCGATTGGTAGAAAAGGAAGGGCAGAAGGTGGAAATTAGACCTCTGCAGGCCCGCGGGCGGCCCGTCATGGGCTGAGCCTATAGCCCACGGGCTCTAGGTGGGCAGCCCGCGGGCTCTATAAAAAGCAAAAATGATGGGCCACGTGACTTGCATAAAGATATGTAGTTTCAACCGTTTTTTTCATGTATTCAGATTACAGCAATAAAGGACGGAGGAGATTGATCAGAGTATTTTCATTGATTTTTATTCATTCTATAGTAATCTAAATACACAAAGTCATCATCCCTTAGACGCTTAGAAGGTCTACAAATCCTTCCTGATGTATGAAGCCCAGAACTGCCATCCCTTTCAGTGATGAGCTGTCTTGGAATTGAGGGAAGAACTGGCTCATTGTTATTCTCCAATGAATCTTGACCCTCAGGCTCTGACTCACTTTCAGTGGTTTGTCTCTGAATTGTAGTAAGCTGACTGGCCATTTCAAGAGCTACACCTGTTTGCTGAGGCCCAACTGCTTGTAAATCATCCTCTTCAGTGTCACTGATTTCACACTGGGCTTCTTGGCCATTCTGTGCTGCTTGATCTTCATATCCTATATCCCTCTCTTCTTTTGATAAGAGTTGACTCATTGAAACAAGCTCCTGCTTAGAGTGTCACTCGGGGCGGGGCGGGGTGGGCTTTGGCAAGTAATGCCGCCCCAGCGGGCTTTGGGGCGGGGTGTGCCATGGCCCTGCCCGCCCCGAAACCCCGGCGGGTTGGGGCGGGTTTTGGCCCAAAACCCCAAGACTCTCCGTGCTATACCCAATCCGTCGATCGGATATCGCACTATTCCAACCATAGTTAGTTTGGGGCAGCTGATGGGGCGGGGGCCCCAGCCCGCCCCAAGTTCTCGGTGGTTTTTGTATTCCCATACCAGTCAACGTATCGAAGACATTAAGATGACATGGAGCGACCGGCCAAAAGCCATATATATTAATATATATAACGTTAACTAATTACGTTATTAATACAAATTCATTCTTCCCGAATCAAGCCATTTCCCGTCACCGTCTCTCCCACATAATCCAACGCCGCCTCGCAAAGTTCTACTTGTTCTGCACTCGCAAAGCGAGAACCAACGACGGTCCGCATCGGCAAACGCAGCACATACCCATTCACCAGCTTCGCATTCGACGACGCCTCGAATTTTCCGTCCTCATCAAGCTTCCCTAGCAAAAACGAAACAGTAGAGCATATCATCTGTAATAACACTTGAATACGGCCTTCTAGACCTGTGAACAGATCAACAGGACCTTCAAAGCAGTGGTTGTGGTCGAACGATATTTCCTTTTGAGTGAGGAGATCGCAGAAATCAATGAGCTGGGTGTAGAAGATTATCTGGGTGGACAGGATAGTTGCCAGGAAGCAGGTTGTCCATTGGTCTTGTTTGACACCGGTTGTGTCGTTGATGAGGAGGTCGTGATATTGTAGTTTCCAATGGTTTGGGACGGCTTCATGCCAGGTGTCGATTTCATCGATGAGGCAATGGGCTTGGATTAGGAGTCTGTGAATTATGCCGCATGTGATGTTATAAGTGGGAACCATAGAGGGGACTGAGGAGGGAGATGATGAGGGTGAAGGATAAGGTGTTTGCGGATTTGATAGCGTGGATCGCATCTCACTTATGGAGTGGCACTGCTGAGCGACCATATCCGTGATTATGCCTGCACGGTAAATGTTGTCCGGCTTGTACATATTTCGGATGCACTTTGGTAATGTGGCATAGCGGAATTCGTTATTGGCGATTGCTTGTGTTTGCTGTCATCGAGTTAGCAACATGTACATATAATATGAGATGAGACACATACAACTTGTACAATAGCCCAGCCGAATAGTTCTCGGCCATACTTCGTATTTAACTGAGACCTTTCGCGTAGTTGCAATAGAGAGTGAGTACCCGGGATATGAGGATTCAACCCGTTGCTTGGCTCACCACTCAAGTCCTGCGTGTGTTAGCCATCTGTTGCAATGGAATGCTCGATATAAGCATACCGTGAAGACATTGAGGAACAATGATGCAGCAAAGACTTCATCTGTTACTGCTGTCTCGTTCGACTTGAGAGCATTGTAGAGGGATCTAATAGCAGAACCATAATGCCTCCGGGCATTGACATAGAGCTGTCCGACTAAAGAGGCATTAAATAGTGATAACGATGCAACGCTGAAAACGGCGTGCTTCAAACATGCATTATCCCCTTTCTCCTTATACAACTCGGGAAAGAAAGCGAGAAACCCCCGACAAGGGGACTTATGCACCTTGAGCACATAATGATGCATAAAATAACAAATCGCTTGCCACTCCAGACTGAGAGCAGGACCACTCCGCGGTTGTGGCGACGAGATAGTCGGCGAGGGTGCTGGTTCTGACAATGCCCGCCGCGGTCCACGAGCAGACGATGACTGGGCTTCTGCAGCTCCCGGCTCGGGCTGTTCCTTCTCGTGACCCACAATTGTCATTTTAGATTGACCACAGCCTCTTGCTGCGGGTCGCGTCATTCGGTATTCCCGAAAGGTGAGAAGATCCGGATACCCCGGGCACTGCATATCCCGAGAGATGCAGTGCTGGCATTCTGGTTTCGCGCCATCACACTGTCATTATAATTGTTATTCTTCATCAAAAGAGGCATGTTATTGTTTTATTGGCTGGATAGCAGTGTACACACCTTTATTTTACGCTTACGACAGACATGACAGCCCGTACTCCTTTTTCCGGGAAAAACCATGGTGCGGGTTGCGGGATAACGAGCGACAATGTCAGAAGACTAACAACTTAGAAGATCGCGCGGATGATTGAGAATAGCGTCAATTGTCTTGATAGCATTGGATCCTCATCTCTTGTTGTGGATTTGTAGGATCTAAAAGGAGGGAAGGAGAAAAAAAAAAAAAAAAAAGGACGATCCGCCCTATCAGGTGACCTTCCGCGACCTCGGCAGCGATGAAACGAAGCATAGATATTCTGAGTAGATCATTTCATGAACAGCTTTCTATTCTTGCAGTAAACACTTCATTCCATAGTCGAGAGGGTAATTGTACATGATGCATGAGGACGAGTTTCTTACTACATGGGGGCACCCGGTAGGGGCGAGGACAAATCTATCGAATTCCCATCCTAGAACGATACATAATGAACAGGACTAGGTCGGTAGATGTAGTATCAGTTAAGCAATTCTCCGCCTTACTGACAATGAATCTAGTTATAAATATACAGACTGTGATCAATTAAGGACATAAGACTAATTGCTGCATCCAAGCGAGATCAGTGATTTTTGGAGTTGATGGAATCGGCTAAGAGCAGATATCATTCACTAGTTACCAACACCTCATGTAATCATACCTAGAGACACCATCGGCAAAATTCAGTGGACAATATGTTCTCTTGCCGAGAGCACGTCTATAATTGGAGCATTCAAAGTGTTTCCCTTTTCGGTACATGCTTGTGCAGACCCACTTACACGTGGATCATTAAGTCCGATTAGACCCACTGTTTACTGTTAGTCTCGGAGATAAAAACCTTAACCAGCCCTATCTGATGACGCAGCAAATTGATAGCCGCACATACTGCATTAGCCGCCTCTGTACAGGAATAACAGGCAAAGACATCCTTGTAGCACGTAGTATTTATCTTCTGTGGATATCTCTTCCAGGGATTCCTTAAAGATATTGTCTAGTTGACCAAGTTCGAGTGCCGTCCACTATGAAGCTCTTTTGCCTACTGGGTTTCTCAGCCCTATCAACGGCCGTTCCCCCCGTCAACAATACCAACCATATATTCAATGCTATCCATTCCTCCATGCGTCAATGGGGTTCCTCCCTCAACCACAACGGTATGTCTTTCTTTCTCGCCTCCGTCCCTGAAGGAACAACCCTCTATCATGGATCTTCCCACCCGAATTCTCTTATCGAAATCGGATATATGGCGTTCGATCCCGAGCACGCATTGGTATTTGCCCGACCACCTCACCACCTGAAAAGCCCTCCCCACGATGACCGAGTTCAACAGAGAGTCGTAACGTCGAAGCATGATGATCCAATGGAAGATCAAGCAGGCTGGCTTCATACATACCAGACTACCAAGGAATTAAGACTAGTGTACGTCGATGGTATGTCGGCTGGAAAGTCACATATCGGAACGTTGGACTCCCAGAATCGCATCCTCTTCAACGATACAATCCCGTCCGGTGGCGTTAGCCAGGAAATGGAACGTGCAAAGGCAGTGTGTCGCATCTCTGCCGATGAATGGGATAATCGGATTGATGGTGTTATTCGCATGGCTGCCGGTTTTGAAATCATTCTCTGTGCCCCAGAGGAGAAGCTGGTGGCGGAACGAGTGACCAAGTCCCGGATTCACAAGCCGAAGCATCATGGGGACCACAAGACACAGCAAAGCAAACCGGGCGAGCTGCTTCGCGTTGTCACGTCAAGATACAATGGTATCGGAGGAGATCGGGTGAAAGTCAACTATGACCACTTCGTCTCTCTATACGATAGTGATCTCAATGTCTTCGCAGCAAACAGCACACAACCTCGACTGTCACATCTGTCTAAAGCATCAACCCACAAGATCGGGCGACGGCTTACAGATTTGGTCATGGACCACGATGTGCATGGGAAGGTCAACTGGCAGACTATTGCTGATATGACTGTCCAGCAGTATGGTCACCGTCTGCAAGACTTTGTTTCCTCTCCTCGGTTCAGGACCATGGAATCGCTGAGAGCAGAGATTGCGCAAATGTGGGAATCATTTGTCGACTTGGACTATTCTAGTGCAGACATTGAAATCCAACGCTGCGCAAACCGGTTTATACCACATGCTGCTTCCAAGACATCGCTAGCTCATAAAGTTACCTATACCATCAATGAGCACATATGCTCTACGCTTGCGACGGTTCTGTATGGCGACAATGATCATACAGTTGCAATTGGCCGTCTTCAGCAATTGATGGGTTATCTTTCCTGGACCTTCTGGAAAGAGTGCCGCGATTGCCGGGATGATGAGTTTTGTGCTATTCCGATTTGGCCTCAGGGATCGTTGGAGGATTATGAGGATCCGAGATGTCAGCGGTATGATTCTGCGTTTGCTGGGGAGAATGGCTATTGGGGGCCTATTTTTCATTGAGAATGTGACCAACGAGTGTTGATGGTAGCAGTCAGCTCAGTGTTGTAAGAAAATCCACGTCCAAAATCAGAATCTATTGTACATGCTCCCGTAAGTATACACAGTAAACGTAAACACATACGTACTTGATTTTCTAGACAGCTCGAAGGCTTGCCCTTTCTGCTTTGGTGCACACCCCTCCCCACTATTTGCTCACTGCGTAGACCTGAGCATGCCCTAAGAGCGCCCTGAGCAGCCTGTGTTGATCACTGAGTAGAGACTGAGCAGAAGGGTGAGCAGCCTGATTAAAGTAGCCTCAATAAAACGCACCACGCTAGAGTTTCACTCATCTCAACTTTGCTTTGTAGCACTTTTGACCATCACCGCCGTTGAACCCCCTCAAGAAAGCGGTGACATCATATGAAACAGGGAGTTTTTTAGTGGGCAAGCGTAGTTAACCAGTCAAGGGGTCACAGAACCAGATAGTCTCCAGCAGCACCTGGAGGCTATAGCTATCGTTTAAGCTACCACTGCTCCAGGTCTTTCTCAGACAGATATCATAAGGTGTCGACTCAGAATAATCGTTCGCATGATGGCATGATAGACATTTTTTAAGTGCCCGTGGCCTATAGTAATTTCAAAATAGATGGACTAGAGAATCTCACGGTTGCTAGCACTATCGGTGATTTGTATATATGGTTAAAACCAAATCACTGTGCACCTTTCTGCAAGCACACGGTTCGCAGTTCTTGTATTCCCTTTTCCTGGCTAAATTACTGGAATTTGGTATTATAGTCTCTATTCGGCCTCAACGCAGTCACCTAAAATACGCCAAGCCCCTATCCAATGTTGCTGTAGGCCGTCGCGATATTTCCTGAATTGGATGTGTCAGGAATTCAATCGCAATGCCTCCTGCCGTTCGAATCCCTTCTCTAATTCATTTTACAAGCTCAATATGACACCGGTTGCAAGGAATTAGGTCAGGCCCGGACTGAGCAACCTCCTTGCAACGTAACGCCCCGTCGCACTAGTAAATATGCTTAGACCTAGTAAAAGTAGGTCTGGGTCTATATAAGGATATGCAAAACAGGTCGGATAATAGAACTAGCTGCACAGCTACCAAATCAAATAGCAAGCATACCACCAGACTTACAATGTAAGAAAGGCTAGGGAAAGCAAAAACAGACGTCTCTTTCGGAAACAGATCCTCCTCTTTAGTAAAATTTGCTTTCTGCAAGCACTTTCCTGGGTTTCTTTTATTATTTTGATGATTCTTTTCTGCTTGTTTCTTCGACTTAGCCCTCATGAGTGGGCATTCATTTTAGAGGCAGCAGTTATCGTCTTGAAGTGGATTTTTGATTCTGTAATTGGATCTGAAATCATAAAGGGAGACTTCCTATTTTCCATAAATGAAGACTGCTGGGGGTTCTGAGTTTGGGGGCATGGACAAATATCCAATTCCACACAATCCAGTCTTTGGGAGACATGCGGTCCCTCATCAAACCTGATATCTTCCTCTCCACTTTGGAAAGTAGCACCGTTAATTCACCTGTGTTCTTCACCAGTGATCGAAGGCGAATGCATATTGTAATCAGTATTATCAGCAAGTCCCTTCTCCCCAAGGATTTCAGAATCTATTGAAAGCAGATCGGTGCTGTTAGCGGTGGAATTTCATAAAATTGGAATGTTTGAGCAGTTGCTTAATGAGTTTCCTTCACTTGACCCATGAAACATGACTGCTGAATCAAGTGAAAGGCATCAATCTGGCTCATCAACGCTGGAATCGTGCATATTAGAAGGGTGTGAATTTGAGATTTCTGACCACTCCGACTGAGGGCCAATGGCTGAAATAGTTGTCGGTTTCCAAAATATGCGGATGGGTAGGTTGTTCTAGTGCCCCAATTATTCTTCATAAATTCGCCATCGTGGGCTGGGCTGTAGAGAAATAAATACTTCGTTTAATGTCAAGGTATCCAACATAAAACAGACTTCCTTTTCTCTCTAGCTCAGGTCAAATTGCCTGTTTTCACTGAAGCAATGAAGATCCAACTCCCCGCAAAGCTCGCGGTAGCGGTCCTCACAGCCCTAACTACCGTTGACGGCCCGACGACCACAAAACCTTCCTCGCAAAGCGCGAATACTTCTCTCGTGCGAAACGGTCCGTCGACCCCTGCTCCGGGCCCCTCGAAAGTAAAGGTGTCGATGCCCGCGCTCGAGCCCGCCGCGCATCTATCGTCCACGAGCAACAGAAGCGCAACCAGGCAAAGTGCAACAAGCAAATCCTCAACGTCAACCATCAATACAACGGCTCGTTTATCTCGCCTGGTGACACTGATGCCATCTTTGCGGGGACCAGGCACGTTCTCCTGAATCCCTGTGATAACGGCCCGTACTACGTCCGCCGCGAGTTGATCCGCGAGGACATAAGAGAAGATGAACCCGTATCTCGATTATCGTCGAGGACCAGTTCATCAACTACGTCACCTGTGAGCCTGTCGCGGGGATTTGGTGGGATTTGTGGAATGCTAATTCCACCGGCGTGTACACTGGTGTCATCAACGAAGGGAACGACAACTTCCTCGGCCACAGTAGCATGAATCGTACTGCGCTCCGTGGGCCCCAGAGAGCAGATGAAGATGGTGTTGCGCGATTGACGACCATCTTCCCTGGTCACTACAGCGGGCGGACAAACCATATCCATGTTATCGCGCATTCGAATGTGACTGTGAAACCGAATAATACTATTTCTGGTGGAAGTATCCAGCACATTGGGCAGTTTTTCTTCGACGAGGACTTCCTTGACAAGGTTCGCCAGATCCGGCCGTACACTGAGAATCCTTATTGCAATTACCACAAATGCCGAAGATGATACTTTCCATAGAAAACTGCATACTCGAACTCCGAGCCCATCTTCCACTACGAGTACCTCGGTGATAAGCTCAACGATGGACTGCTCATGTGGGTGCCGATCGGTGTCAATGTCTCCACGAGCTGGGAGGATGAGTATAGTTTTGTAAGGACGGCACAGGGTGTCAAGTACTCTTGTGGCACGGGACGGACTACGAGTAACTATACGCAGGTGGGACGGATTGTGCCAATAATGTTGATGTTAAGAAACTGCCTGGTGAGTCGGCACCAGGGCCGGTTGCCTATCCTAATCTGCATAACAAGACGGGCTGGATGGTTGGCCTTGCTGGATGGGTTGGATTATATATCAACATGTGCTGTGAGTCTGTTTATCTCTGGTAGTCGCCGAATTCACGTGTTCAGTATTTCATATTTAGTCCGCATGCATAAAATAGTTGAAATACGATATTCATACGTCCAGCCTCCTATCCATCTCCCGTCTTTCTTGTCTACGTTCTGCATACAGACACAACATAACACACAAAGGCCAGTTCAAGTGAATGCTGAGACCAGATCACCTCATCGTAAGTCACCAACAATGCCAGCAAGCCCATGCCATCTACCACCATCCAATACTCAAGCAGCTACTGTGCTCGAATAAATTCCATGTCTACTAAATAGAGGAAACAGCACGTTGTGAGTGCGAAGATCCCCAGACCAGTGAGCACTCCGGTAATCATTTTATCCTTCTTGTCAAAGTTCATGATGTGGCACTGCGGTGGGCTCAAAGCCAACTTCTTGGACCATGCACCGAGTGCATGGTCAAATCCGTGGTGGTCGAGATTGTTCTAATTTGCCGCATAGTGGTATGATCTCGTGGAGATCATTACCTGGCCGCAACGTAGGTCACCAAAGCCAGTGATTTACCGTTACTAATAGGAAACAAGCAAGGAACGAGAGACTGGATGCGAGGAGAAGATGCTGGCGACGTTGTTCGGGGTTCGTAGTGAGTCAAGACAGAAAATCGGATGGCAATAAGTGTAAAGAAAAAGAATGAAACTTCAGCTCAGCTTGGTCCTGACAGTCTGGCGGTTGCCAGTGCCTTTGATCCCTGCTGAGTCGACATCAACACAGTTGTAAGCATCATTTCCTTCTTCTTTGGTAATTTGACAGATCTCATTGATGATACGGACAGATTGGGGTCTGGAAGACGTTGTGGTGGCCTATTTCTGCAAAGATAATAACCAGAAAAAGAGCATACGGGTTTGTTGGTAGTCGGTGCTGATATGTGTTTTGATCTGACTGAATATAGATACAATGCAATATAAATACCAGGCAATGGCCCTTGGCGTGAAATAGAGACAGAGATGTATATGGCCAAGAGAGATTGAATAAGAGGTGTTCAGATGCGGGTGGACAAATACTGCCACAGCCAGCAGTGAACTTCATGATTATCACATTGGTCGGCTCAACAAACTGCTACAAAGCTCTGAGGCTCATCTCGTGACAATCTCACCATCTTCTTCTTCGTTTCCAGGCTATGGTATTGACACCAGACACTGCACCCACAAGCCGGATATACAATGGGGATTAGCCGTCAGCCCTCCAGTACGGACGCCCTTGATACTTCCAACAATAACATCGTTGTGACTGTCATAATATCAAACATGGTACTTGGTACTCGCTGACCGCTTCCTTCAAATTCGGGAACGAGTGGTTCAGCGTTGCCATGGTCATTGTGATTGTTCTCAGCAATTTCCTCCTCCTTCCCATATCCTCAAGCAGACGCAGTGAAGATTCAGCACAAGCTCCCACCAAGAAGTAGTGCTGCCATCGCGAGTGCCGCAACAGCCGCAGCAGACCTCGCTCATCAAGGTTGAAAACGACTGCGATAATAGAGAAGACGCCGTGACAACTTATCCCCGGAGAGACATAAACAGGAGCGCGTGACTTACCCTATTTCCTCCTCCTTGTTGTTCTTTTCTGCTTATAGTCGCAATAGCTAACCTTTGGTACTCAATGTCACAAGCCCATTGAATATGTCCGAATTACACGAAGTCGTGGACTTGGGTACAATCATTATTGACGACGGGCATATTGAAGCGAATGGAGACCGGAGGCACCGTTGCAATGATGAATTTCTGAATCTTATGCTTCTTATGTTGCGTTGTGATGGTTATTGTTAGGTGGTGTGTTTGGAACATATTTACTGCGCAGGCGGATTGTTTGTACAGAATATTCTGATTATTGTAGGGCATATACGGATAAGCTGCAGACTAAACAGCGAAGAATTTGCATCTATATAATAATACATGTTCGAAACTGGCTTGCTACAATTCCCTCAAGCAAAAAAGATAGTTGATGTCACATTCACGTGACCGTAGTCGCGGGTGAAGTCAAACCCAACGCGTCCTCAGAGCAGCTGTGCCAGGTTTCAACTCCTAAGTCACTTCGATTCCACTCTTTCAACAGCGCATGATACCCCCTATCTACAGTTGATTTATTCCTTTTTGACCAATTCTAAAGCGCCGGCACCGAAACGCCCCTTTCGCTCTCTGCCGTCCCGCGCAAGCGCTCAACACCAACACCCGCACCCCTATCACCACCATCACCGACAACACCACCGAAATGGCCACCGACTACAGCAAAAAGACCAACGCGGAGCTCGTCGAGATCCTCAAATCCCGCAACCTCGCTCACACCGGCAAGAAGGCGGAGCTAGTCGCTCGTATTCAGGAGGATGACACCAAGAACAACGGCGGCGAGACAGCTCCCGCGGCCGCGCCCGCCGCGAAAACCGACGTCGCTGACGACGTGATCGACTGGGAAGACGACGACGTCCCGGCCGAGGGTGCTACGAAACCGTCTACTGAAGCCGGCGCTGCAGCGATCGCGGCCGGCGGTAAGGGCCAGGTGTCCAACCCGGCTGCCGTTCCGAACCAGAAACTCGATACCGATCCTGCTGCGACCGATGACCTTAAGGTGGAGGCTGCTGGCGGGGAGGCCGGTAAGGATGCTGCGCCCGAGCAGACGGCCGAGGGGGCTGCCGCGCCGGCTGGGGAGGAGGGCCCGCCCGATGCTGCTCAGGAGGAGAAGCCCACGCCGAACTTTGCTAAGGGATTGCCTATTACGGAGTTGGAGGAGGAATTGAAGAAGCGCAAGGCTCGTGCTGAGAAGTTCGGGATCACCGAGGAGTCTCAGGCTGCTATCGCGCAGGCGGAGAAGAATATCGAGAGAGCTAAGCGCTTCGGAACCGGCGCGGACGTCGATGCTGGTGTTGGTGTTAAGGGGCTGGATGAAGCTCTTCCACAGGAGAAGACCCGCAAGAGAGGCCGGAACGAGGACCAAGGTGGTCGCGGTGGTAAGCGACGTAACTTTGGGGGCAGAGGGCATCGCCCCCGTCGTGGTGGTGGTCAGGGTGGAAACAGGAACAAGACCAACGGCGGCAGCGAGAAACCACAACAGACGCAGTTGAGTGAGCAGGATCGCGCAGCGTTGGAGGCAAGAAAGAAGCGATTTGCTGCTGCGACATGATCAGGTTACATTTGACGCTTGAAACTTGACACCAACACCGTCTGTACTTTTTATCTTTTTGCTGGCGTTCAGGAGATACGATCGATCCAGGGTCTATTAGATATCAATACTACTGTCATTGGATTCTCTACATATTTAATCGTCTTCCTAGGCTACCTATTTAACTATTCTCATACCTAACTGTCAAAGCCAACATGTGACTAAAACATGACCGACACCGGCTGAAGGCCGCATTAGCACCAGCACCGGTTCCTGATCAGCTCCGCTCTGCAGCACTGCCGACACGGACTGTCCGATCTCGTCTTCCACGAAGGAAGTATGTTGAATACGACGGAGTACTCCGTCTCCAACAGACCTAAAGCCAACAAACTAACACCAACAAACAAGTACACAACGCGTCAGTTTCGAAATTTTCCAACGGAGGAACCCGAAGCGACTCCATCCCCAACATATCCTCCCAGCGAGCGAGCGCTGTTAGCCGCCGACTCCACCAGACACAATCACAATCACAGGCAGCCGCTTTTGCTGTGCTTTGCGCTCCCTCTGGCGAATGAATCGTCATTTCCGCCCCGTCACACTCTTTGCCCATCGTGGCCGTGTCAACCAGGTGGACTTACTCGTTTTCCAATCACCGGCCAGGTTCGCCCTGTCGGGATTACCCTGGGCTTTAGTGGCGGATCAAGGAATGAAAAAAGCGGGGACCCACGGCTCAGCTCCAGTGTCTCTGGTGATTCCCTGTGGTCAGTCAGGACTCGAAATACGCAAAGTACGGAGTACGCCGTGCAGAGCTTCTGAATTTTACATACCTCCGTACGGAGACAGGCGATATGAGACAAACGCAAAAACGGCCCCTGTGAACAGACCCGGATTTGGCACTGCGGACGGGTAGCGTTCCCCGGAACACAGTGGATCGGGGAGGTTCTGTGCAATCGGGGCTTTTGTTTGCGATATCAAGAATGGTAGGAATGGCTCGGGTCGAACCTTCTCGCCCTCCATGAAAATTGGTTATCAGGTTAAACGGACGACGGCATAGCAAGAGATGGGTTTGGTTCTGAGCACTGTCTCCCGGGTTTTGACAAATCTTGATATACGAAGTACCGAGTACGGGAGACACGGGATTGTCAGAGATTTTATGATGATCGTGTTCGTCCTAGTGGAAAAAAGTATCTACTCGGACGGTCTAGACAATTGCAAGGGGAATTTGAAGATCCAGGGAGTTCACAAAAAACATTTATTACCTGAGAGTCATATTTGGTGCTGTGAAAATCAAAGATGCCCCAAGGTCTCTGAAGAAGCTGCCACTGCCCAATAGTCGGCCAGCACAGCCAGACGTCTCGAATCAGATATGATGCTTTTTCTCCATAGGTTCACGGAACTATGATAGGAGATGAACGCGATGAAGAACCTGGCTGTGCACGTGATCAGCCTCACGTGGGATGCGATTCGATAGCCATTATTCAATTTAAGAGCGAACGGAATAGCAAAATGATGAATATCAGATAGTAGTGCTATGGTCAAGAAAAACCGAAGAGATGGTGAACAAAGACTGCCGGCATAGTGTCCGGATCCCCGATGTCGCCGGCATTTAAGGAACCCAGGACTCAAGTCCCAACAAAGTACGGAATCTGACACACAAAAGACAGAGAAGACCAAAAAAAAAGTGCATTTCTTTTTCTTGCAGACTATCTTTGACTTTCCTTTCCTCCTGCGGTTCCGGACGAATCAACGGGCTCATCACGGCGCTTTCTTTTTCGAAACCCGGCGATCGCACTGGAGTCAATTCAATCAGAGCAATCAAATCCGTTAGGAGACTCCCTTTCTCTGTCTCTTTCTTCAAAATGGAGAAAATCCTGAGCCTAATCGGACGTGACAGGAGCCGATGTTCTGCTGCTTTCCCCACGCGTTGTCCTTCAAAAGAAGCGCCTCATGCTGTACCAGTGCTCTTGTGCTCTTTCTCTCTCTTGCTCACTTGCTAATATACTAGACAATTGTCGTTCTTTTTCTTTACTTTCTCTTTCCCTCGTTTTTACTTGTATGCGAGTCAACGTCGTTTGATTCTTTTTATATATCCTGACGTGTTTGCGGATCGCCACTGCCACTGCCACAACGTGTGGCGGAGTGGGTGCATAATCAACCCTCGTTGTCTTTATACGCCCCGGACCCTTTGCTCAGCTTGGGCTTGTTAGAGTTGGAGCTCACAATCTTTGGGGCTATTGGATTATTTAAAACCGTTTGAACATCGTTTGTTGTGTCCACGATTTGCCATAATATACCCTGTTTATACCCCCCCCCCAAAGATACCCGTTGAAACTCGATCCTCTCGTTATAATTGCGATCTGATATGGTATATGGACCTGAAATGCCCCAAGAGTGTAAGTGAAAATCGGACATTCGTCCGGAATGCGACACTCACCAACATACAGAAGCCGGGTGAGCACAAGACGGAATGATTCCAGATTCTGACCATCTTACACCCATCGACACTTCTTTTCTTTCCGAATTGGAGCCTGGGATAAACCGCACCCTCGGACTGTCATGTTGTACAAGTCTGATGGCGGCCGGCTCAGGCCGCGGTATCTCATGTCTCAAACCCGGAGCACATCTTCAGTAACAGATTCGGCAAAGAAATTGGATGTCTCGCCTTCCCAGTCGCAGGCGACAGCAAGACAGGCTCAGGCAAATAACTCATCAAAAAAGAAAAGGTCATCGCTTCTTTCCAGCGCCGAAGAAGGCCATCCAGCCGCAGCATCTAGACAAAGCAGAGATGATGTCCGGTTATCACTGCTACCACGACCAGCTGTCCAGACCCAGACCCCCAATGGCTCCCAGACTGCGAGCCGGACTACGCAGTTAACCGTCAAGTTTGAGAAGCAGACGCCGGATGAAGACCAGCCGCGAAACATGCTCCGCAGAAAGGCCCCGACAATCGGGCAACCTAAGAAACCAAACGGCCAGGGACCCGAGAAGTTACGCGTCGTCATCCCGAACACATCTCGCCCGGGTCAATTCATCAATGCGACTCCGCGCCTATCGGCACAAGGAGAGATAGCCAAGAAGAGCCTTTCCTCGTCCGTTCAACAGAGTCAAACAGTGAACCCCAATGCTGAGCCAGCCACTCAAGGTCCCAAAGAGCTGGCAAGTCTCAGGACAACGATTAACACGCAGAATTTGCTGCCGCCCGCATTTGCATTGCATTCCGCGAGCAGTCTTTCCACAAAGTGCTCCGAATCGCCGAGGATATGGAGTAGGGGCTCAACGCCGACTACGGCGATATCCTCTTGTTCTCCAGGAGTCTTCTACTCTCCAAAGATCGGCCATTCAAGACATTTGAGTCCTTCCGAGACCAGACTTCCCGTATATTCGCCGTTGACGCAGACTTCCAGTCCGCTGAGTGAGTCGGACCGAAAATCGACCAGGTCGCCCAGTTTGGACAAAGCAACGGCGTCGTTGGCTTCGCTTGTCAATTCTGAACAGGAGGAAGCACCAAAAAGCACGGATTCTCCAGTCTCACTTTTATCGCCCAAAAGTGCTCTTCCTCGGAGAACATCGGTTTATTCGGGTCTGCCGACGCGAACGAAGCCGGATACCTCTTCTGCACAAAAGGATCAACAAGAGCCCGAGAAAAATGTTGCAGAAACTTTAAGATCGCCTCAGGTACCAAGCAAGCTGAAGAACGCTGGGTCTGGGCCTTCTCGGCCAACCAGAGAAGGAACTGGTCATTTAGAGTTGGAACCATCGCCTGTGATCCGAAGCGATTTGCCTCCAAAAATAGTGTCTAGCCATAAGCGGCGGGAATCTGTGGGAAAGAACTCCACTTCAAAATCCTCGACGCATTCCGCCACAGCCTCAACCGATTCGCTTAATACTAGAAGACAATCTCGAATCCCAACGCAGTCGACATCGCAGGCGATGTTGCAGAAGCTCCCACAAGCATCATCAAAGGAACGATCGGAAAAGCAAGACACGAAGAGCCCGACTACGCCATCCTCCGCAACGGCTAGGCGATTCGGTCTTTTCCCCAAGAAATTGAAAACGGAAATCGGCGCACAAGTCCCGGCGCAATACCGACTCCCTCGAAAAAGCGAGACCGCGCGAACAGGCCACGACGATTCTGGAAAATATGCCCAGCGGGATCGAAGAATGAGCGCTAGTAGCAATACCAGTGCTACCAGAACGAGATCGACGAGTAACACCGATAACACGCCCAAGCCTACCTCGAATCGCAAGGAGAGCCTCAAGAACAGACCGGAGCTGGAGATTGACGACTTTCTGCGGAACCGCTTGGAACCTGTTGTTATTAGTGGCGGTGGTGGAATGAATGGGAGACCGTCGTTAATGCGGACGCAGAGTGAGCAGAGCACCATGAGTGGTTGCAGTACAATATCACCGACGAACACCACGCAGAACGTGAAGGCTACATATTCGACTGATTGCTCGACTGATTCTCTGGCGACTTTGTCAGCAACTGCGGGTGATACGAGCATGAAACCGAGGACAAATTCCGAAGGTGGTGGCCAGTCTCGTGCGCCGATTTCCAGACTTGGAGGCGCATTCCATCGTGCTGCAGCATCACAGCCAACTATTTCTCGATCTTCCAGCCAAATTCTCCCAGACAAGGCGTCAATCCCTTCGAAGGGCCAAGAGCAAAAGGGCAGAAAGAAAAGTTTCAGGAGCTTTTTCCAAAAAAGTCATTTCAAGCCGCGCAAAAACTCGACTACTGAAGTACCTTCATCCTCCTCAAATCAACTCCTTGCGCAAGTCACGCCCGTGCCAGCTAATCGGTCCGTTGCGCATTATGCTCTTCTCGATACCGAACCGGACTCTCTGGAGGATGTCATACATGACATTGAGGATTCCCCACCAACAGACTGCGATTATTCAGAACCCAGTCCACCGGTGGAAGTCCCAGCTGCTCTTAACATACGGAAGTCGACCTTACTTCCCTCGCCTCCGAGATTACAGACTGAATTCCATGCTGGTTGGCAGTCTCCACCAAAAGTGTACATGAACAAAGGCCCTGCATCGTGCAGCCCTGGAACTGAGGAAAGCCCCGTGGCCAGACGTCCAAGTCGACTGGCATCTATTGGTCGCATTCCGCAGGTGATTTCGAGAAAGGACAGGCAACATAGGCCAGCGGCGCAGTCGTTCTCGAGACCTTTCGGTACGGCTGAGGCGCCTTCTTTGACAGCGCCTGTATTAAACAATGACTTCCAGGTTCGAACGCGCTGTGAGGAGATGGGGAGACGACCTAGCGAACCAACAAAACTGGGTTTTGACCTTACCCAGCCGTTTGGTGACCCTACATATAGAAATGTTTTGGATCTTATTTCCGGGCCCTACTCTAATAATGAGTTTCTTCGGTTTTCTCCTGACAAGGACTCACTCTCGTCATCATTCAAATCAAACCCGACAGTCACTACTGCGGCTCCCAACCCAGACAGTGATCTGACTGATGACGAGGTCTGGAAGGAATACGACGATCTCATTGACGATGTTCTGTCTCCTATAAGCCCAAAAAGGACATTACGCGACTTTGCCACTTCCGATGACGAGGAGAAGCTTGAGCTCGCGGCTTTGGCTAGCCAGACGCTGCAAAATGAGTTGGATGCTCCTCATCTTCAGACTCTCTTTGAGCAACCGTCAAATACTCTAAACAGAGCGTCTCAGTCCAGTGATGGTGGCTCTGTGCGGCTGCGCCGTTCTAGGATTGCTACTGCATTACGTTCGTCCTATGGTCCTTCATCTCGGCCGTCATACAGCGATTTGAAGACTGGTCAAGAAGAGGGAACAGGAGAAAGTGAAAAAGACCGTCCTTCGTCGCCTTCCCTCAAGCCCGTGGAAGAGCAACAAAGCTTCCCTCTCTCCCCGCTTAATCCCTCTCAGAGCTTCGAGGCATGTCGACAACGCAACACTATCCTATTCGACATCGCAGAACGTGACCGCGAAGGTCCAACCGCGCAGACTAACATCCGCTCCGGTTCCCTGATGACAAGCCGCTGGCTATCGTTCGGACGAGTTCTGTTCAGCCCCGCCCACAACCATGTCAAGACAGGTGAACAAGAGCGCATTCTTGTGATTGATGGACTTGGGAATGATGACTGGTCGTTCTACTGCGCGCTGACCTATACTAATGCCGATGTGTACAACCTCCACGTTGGCCCGACCTCAGCCGCATCCTCGCATCCAGCTGCCTGGCAACCACCTACGAACCACCATACCGTTTACCATGCGGACCTTGCAGACCGGTTCCCGTTTCCCAAGGGCCACTTCGCAGCGACTGTTCTGCGGTTTCCGGCTGCGTGCTCGGAAAGTGTTCAGGATAACGTTGTTTCGGAATGTAAACGTGTGTTACGCCCGGGTGGTTATATGGAAATGAGCATAATAGACCTTGACATGGTAAACATGGGTATTCGCACCAGAAAAGCTGTCCGGGGTCTCAAAGAGCGTACATACCTCGCCGATCCCAGCATCAGCCTCAAGCCAGCTAGCGACAACATTCAACGCCTACTTGGTCGTCACGCCTTCGATAGCCTCCATCGATGCATGGTCCGCATCCCGGTGGCGGGGGTCATCACCCGATCATCTGCCTCGTCATCCTCGACCTCTTCCTCCTCTCTACACCCATCAATGTCCATTCCCGCCGCCACCCGCTCAGCTCCCTCCTTCGGAATAGGCCCTAATAACCCCTACACCGCCAAACGCAACAAACACGGCAAATCCCATTCCAACGACACCGACCTCTCTCTCGGTGACCTTCTCTCCGACCCCGTTCCCTCCCCCTCCAACGACGAGTCAATCCGCAAAATCGTCGCCAAGGTCGGCCGTTGGTGGTACACGCGATGCTACGAGATCCCCGTTTTGCCGGACGGAGATGTCGATTGCCGGATTTGGAACGATAGGAAGGTGCTGAGGGAGTGTCAGAAGCGGGGGACGGGCTTTCGGTTGTTGATTGCGCATGCGCAGAAGCCGAGTGAGGTTAACCGCAGGACGGCTAGCGTCTAGCTTGGCCTTTTTTCTTTTTTTCTTTTTTTCTTTTTGCCTTTTTTAAGTTCTTGGGTTTTTATTTGTCATTTCTTGTTTCTGGGTTACTTCCTTTGGTTGCTTCTTTTCTTTTTATATGAGAAAGGGTAATGATTATGATGACGAGATATGGATTGGTTGGTTATTTTTGGAGATTGTTTTATTCTTGACGACCTGGTGTTGTTATTTGTGTTAATATCATGATTCTGGCCATAAGATATACTTAATGATCGATACCATTTATACAAGCATATCGGATCTATATTCCCTCCCAATCTCCTCCATGTGTGCTACAGTTATATATTAACATATTAGCACGATAAACATATCATGGTAATTGAAGCGCACCATAACCCAAGTCGTATAGTTTCCTGAGAATGCTGCACTGTCGAAATATCAATGTACACAAAAGGATAAAGACGCAGGAAGTCCACGTGATTAATCCTTGACTAAGCCAATTCCATTTCCTTGCCAGAAACAATCGACAGCGACTATCAATAAATCCAAGACTGAGAATGCGGCCGAGTCTTAGTCCAGGCTCTCGGTGACAGAAATCATCTAGTACCAACACGCCTTCTCATGCAATTAGGCAACTCCTCGACATGAGGACTACTCTAGCTTGTCAATGGTGTCGGAGTTCCAAGACCAGATGCCAGCATAATAGCTCTGCTCCTTGTCGGGCTTGTGCGTCAAGACCAGGAAGGGAATGTGTTCTCAGTCAACTGGCGCGTCAAAAATAAGCGATTACTTGCCTCGCAGAGAATCCGCCAGAGATCGAGGCGGGATTCCGTCACCAGCGGATAGTAGACGGAGGTGGCGAGCAAGATGCGCTGCGACATGCTGATTGTCGGGAATCAGATAAAGCCAAGTTCAAGATAGTCCGTCCGTCTTTCTCAGATATCTTGTATTGGAAGACATCCCAGACTCTGTATCGCTCTCCAGGAAATTTATGGAATGGATGCAGTCTTTGGATTAAGAGAGCCCGGGCACTGTCAGTCTCTGTTTGCTGCACGTCATGTCCTATGTTATCTGCTGCAGCATTGATCCAATAAAGCGCGCAAAAGGCGTACTAATTCGTTCCGGCAAGTCGGGGGTAGTAGAAGATAAAACCTTGGCCTGTATACATAATGGCACCAATGGTACAACTCATGGAGCAGAATTGGCATCACAGGTATTATGATAACCGAAATGTGCCACTGTTTAAATAAGCTAGATCGTCGTTGCGATTGTATCCGTAGTCCCCTAAAAGGTCCCGTCGCCAGACTGGAATCTTAGGCGTGATCGACTGCCAGGAATCCATCAGCTGAGCGGCATGGGAACTTCAGACGCAGAGCAAATACATTTTGATCCCCCAAGTGTGGCATTTACGATGAACTGAAAACGTCCTCATGCCTTATTATCGCATCATATCACTGCGGTTGGCCCACAGTATCCGCATCCGTTTCACTTGCTGGCTTGTTCGGGGTACATTTGGGAACTCTTGGACGACTAGAAAGCTTTCCATCTTCGACATAATCAAACTCCGCTTATCGACATCTGGATTGAATCCATGCTCCCTAGCTTTTCTATCCTAGCGCCTGATTATCTGACCTGGATTTCTTTGATATCAACACCGTATGAAAGCAAACTCAGAGCCTGGACGGAGCTCCAATTGGATGGTAGGGTCCCTTCACTTTCTTGGGTGTACTGTGGATGAAGGAATGAGAAGAGTATCCAATGGCTTCAACGATTTTCCGCGAGTTAGGATAGGGGGCTGGCCTATACACATTATGGCGGACACTACTGCAGCATCACTACCCATTTTGAACTGATTCCAACTTCTTTCTTCTTTCTGATAAAAATGGCCGAATAGCCAAGTTCCGTTTGCTATATAGGTACAATAACAATCTAGAGCCACAACTCAATGAGTAAGCAGCGCCACAATTATCACGTGATGACTTAGTGTCACGTGGGTCTCGCCGGTTTTTGCGCGCGACGTTCGACCACGGCATCCAAAGCAGGCATCCAAGCCAACGCTCGATAACCCATCGCCAGCGAATCGCACCGTTGACTATCATCCGAATCGCCGTCAATCGCGGTACCCTATCCGGATGTAGGCCTGTTAATCCTGCTCGGGATTGCTTATTTCTGTCTATCTCATCGTTGGGATTCTCCTAGCTGTCCATCATGTCTGACGGTAGGTCCCACCTTTTGTCCCCCGATCTATTCAATGTCCCCGTTAAATAGCTAATCACTTCTGCAGCTGATTTCGAAGCCGTTCGGAGGCTACAAGCTGAGCGGAACGCTGCAGCAGCTGGAAGTAAAGGTTCAAGGGCCTTTGATCCGTCTAGCCAGCGCACTGACAACTCGACCAAGGCCTCCTTGAGTGAATCCTTCGACACGACGCTCTACGATCGCGATGGCGCCGACAAATATGCGGGCTATAACACTTCGATTGCCGTCGATGGCGATGACGAGGAAATGGAGGATGCTGACGCTGGTCACCGTCTGGTCGGACAATATACCGCTACCAAGGATCAGGTTGATGAAATGGCACATGGAAATGGAGTTGAAGAGGAGGACATCCTTCTTGGACGCGAGAAAGCGGCCAGAATTGCGGACCGAGAGACGGATTACCAGAAGCGCCGGTTCAACCGCGGACCTTTGACGCCTACGAGAGCCGATCCCTTCGCCGCCAACACTCATGCAAATGTCGAGGGAGAGGGTCAGACTTATCGTGAAGTCATGGCTCTGCGTGAGCTTGAAAAAGAAGAAGAGCGTATCCAGAAGCTGATCGCAGAGAAGCAGGCCAATGGCGAAAACGGCGTCACAGAGCACGAGGCTACCCTGACACTTGAAGATAAAGAAAATGCCGACAAGGGTTCCACGGTCTCTGTTGCTTCTGGCCGTAAGCGAAAGCAGCGATGGGATGTCACCTCGGAGCCTACCGAAGCCGAACCTACGGCACTTCAACCCGAAGAAGCCAAGCCAAAAAGATCACGCTGGGATCAAACGCCCGCCCCTGCTGCTCCAGGCGAGGAAGTGCCCAAGCGCCGGTCGAGATGGGATCAGGCACCCGCTCTTGGGGCAGCGACTCCGGTTGGCAACCAGGGTCTTGCAACCCCAATGCACCCTTCCCAAGTAGGTGCGCCTATGATGCCAACTAGCTTTGGAACTGATATCTCTGGTCGCAATGCTCCCTTATCGGACGAGGAGCTTGACTTGATGCTCCCATCCGAGGGCTACCAAATTCTCGAGCCTCCGCCGGGATACGCTCCCATTCGAACCCCTGCTCGCAAACTCATGGCTACTCCGGCTCCTGTCCCTGCCGCGGGCGGAGGGTTTATGATGCAAGAGCCCGAGAGTGTCCGTTCCCTTGGCAAGCAGTTGCCAACTGATATCCCTGGTGTTGGCGATCTCCAGTTCTTCAAGCCAGAGGACATGGCGTACTTTGGCAAGTTGATGGAAGGAGGCGAAGAGAGCACTATGTCAGTGGAGGAAATGAAAGAAAGGAAGATCATGAGGCTGCTCTTGAAGGTCAAGAACGGCACGCCACCCATGAGAAAGACTGCACTGCGTCAATTGACGGACAATGCGCGGCAATTTGGTGCCGGTGCCCTGTTCAACCAAATCCTACCATTGCTCATGGAGAAGTCGCTGGAGGATCAGGAGCGCCATTTGCTGGTCAAGGTCATTGACCGTGTGCTTTACAAGCTTGATGATCTCGTTCGCCCCTACGTTCACAAGATTCTCGTCGTTATTGAACCTTTGCTTATTGACCAAGACTACTATGCTCGTGTGGAAGGTCGGGAAATCATCTCCAACCTGGCCAAGGCAGCTGGTCTTGCTACCATGATCAGTACGATGCGTCCTGATATCGACCACGTCGATGAGTATGTCCGAAACACGACAGCTCGAGCCTTCGCGGTCGTCGCCTCCGCCCTTGGTATTCCAGCTCTTCTCCCATTCCTTCGTGCCGTATGCCGCAGTAAGAAGTCCTGGCAGGCCAGACACACCGGTGTCAAGATTGTCCAGCAGATTCCTATTCTCATGGGTTGCGCTATCTTGCCTCACCTTAAGGGCTTGGTGGACTGCATTGCCGACAATCTGAGCGATGAGCAGGCCAAGGTCCGGACTGTTACTGCGTTGGCTGTGGCCGCGTTGGCCGAAGCTGCGAACCCGTACGGTATCGAGAGTTTCGATGAAATCCTCAACCCTCTCTGGACGGGAGCACGAAAGCAACGTGGCAAGGGTCTTGCTGCGTTCCTCAAGGCTGTAGGATACATCATTCCTCTGATGGATGAAGAGTACGCCAACTACTATACCAGCCAGATTATGGAGATCCTGCTTCGAGAGTTTTCGTCGCCAGATGAAGAAATGAAGAAGGTTGTCTTGAAGGTGGTATCACAGTGCGCAAGCACTGACGGTGTGACAGCCGGCTACCTGAAGGAGCACGTCTTGACCGACTTTTTCAAGAGCTTCTGGGTGAGGAGAATGGCGCTAGACCGGAGGAACTACCGCCAGGTGGTTGACACCACTGTCGACCTGGGACAAAAGGTCGGCGTTGGAGAGATCCTGGAGCGGATTGTGAACAACCTGAAGGATGAGAGCGAGCCGTACCGCAAGATGACTGTGGAAACTACTGAGAAACTGGTTGCGTCCCTTGGTGCGGCAGATATCTCGGAGCGATTGGAGGAACGGTTGATCGATGGTGTCCTTTATGCCTTCCAGGAACAGAGTATCGAGGACATTGTAATTCTCAACGGTTTTGGAACAGTTGTGAACGCGCTCGGCACCCGGTGCAAGCCTTATCTCCCACAGATTGTCAGTACCATTCTGTGGCGACTGAACAACAAGTCCGCTACCGTTCGTCAACAAGCGGCAGATCTCATTTCGCGGATTGCGATGGTTATGAGGCAGTGTGGAGAGGATCAGCTCATGGGTAAATTGGGTGTTGTGCTCTACGAATACCTGGGTGAAGAATACCCTGAAGTCCTCGGTTCCATACTTGGTGCTCTCCGATCCATTGTCACCGTCGTCGGTATCAATCAGATGCAACCACCGATTCGTGATCTGCTGCCTCGTCTGACCCCCATTCTCCGTAATCGACACGAAAAGGTGCAAGAGAACACAATCGACCTGGTCGGTCGTATTGCCGACCGTGGCCCCGAAGCTGTCAACGCCCGTGAGTGGATGCGTATCTGTTTCGAACTGCTGGACATGTTGAAGGCACACAAGAAGGGTATCCGTCGGGCAGCCAACAACACGTTCGGTTTCATCGCCAAGGCCATCGGTCCTCAGGATGTCCTCGCCACATTGCTCAACAACCTGCGTGTGCAAGAACGCCAATCGCGTGTGTGTACCGCCGTCGCCATTGGTATCGTTGCCGAAACCTGTGCCCCCTTCACCGTCCTCCCAGCCCTCATGAACGAATACCGCGTCCCCGAACTTAACGTCCAAAACGGTGTCCTGAAAGCCATGTCCTTCCTTTTCGAATACATCGGCGAAATGGCTAAAGACTACGTTTACGCCGTCACTCCCCTCCTCGAAGACGCCCTCATCGACCGTGACCAAGTCCATCGCCAAACTGCCGCCAGTGTCGTCAAGCACATCGCCCTGGGTGTTGTCGGACTCGGCTGTGAAGATGCAATGGTCCACCTCCTCAACCTTGTCTTCCCTAACATCTTCGAAACGAGTCCCCACGTCATTGACCGGGTTATCGAAGCCATCGACGCTATCCGCATGGCTGTTGGTACCGGTGTTGTGATGAACTACGTGTGGGCTGGACTGTTCCATCCTGCACGGAAGGTGCGGACGCCGTACTGGAGACTGTACAATGATGCTTATGTGCAGAGTGCGGACTCGATGGTGCCGTACTATCCTACTTTGGATGATGATGGGTTGGACAGGGCGGAGTTGATGATTATTGTTTAAGGGATGCGAGCGTTTCTTGTGTCGTTACATTTGTGTCATATTGCCGCTGGATCTGGGTTTGTTCTTTTCATTTCCTCTTTCTCTTCTAATCATTCTAGGTGTTGAAGGACCGGCGTGTGTACTTATACCAGAATCAAAATAGCAATTATTTTCGTTCATTATATTACTCAGTACATTTCAAGTAAATACCAACCTATTCCTCCTTCGCAAACCCACCTTTGGCAATAGCAGCATCCATCATCCGATCCCCATTGATAAGCCCTGTCGTACAAATAATAATCTTCTTCCTCAATGACTCCTGCGCCGCAATGAACCGCAATGCCGCGATTTCAGTAAACGTAATTCCGCCTAAGAAGTACACATACACGGTCTTGATCGCGTTATCGCCGCTGATTGTCTGCCGCGCCCGAACAGCCTTGTCGTCTCCCTTTTGGACGATGCTGAATGTTGCCCCGCGGGCGCTCTTGACGACGTCTTCGAAGCCAAGCCACCCGGGAGATGTCGTGCTGGCGGCGTTTGTGTTTGTAGAAGCGGGGGCAGAACCACCCTTGGTCAGCGCGAGGATGTACGGTTTTTGCAGGACGCATTGGACCAATCGGATGCTGAGGGGTGCGAAGCCGCTGTAGACGTAGGAAACATCTTCAGGTTCCTTCTCGCTGACTTCCTCGATGACGAGGCGGAGGTTCTTACGGAGGTAGTTGTAGTTAGTCTTAGTGCCTGGCTGCGCGGCGCCGGTGGTAGGGAGGAGCATGGTCGTTGCGGAAGAGCGCGGCTGCAGAAGCTCCATCTTCTCCAAAGCATCGAAGGTGAGTAGATGCTGGTATCCATATGCTTGCACGACCTGCTTCTTAAAGTTTTCGAGATCACGGGAACGGAGACCCCCGGACATGCAGGACTCCAGACAAAGTAGACGAAGAACGGTCTTCAACGGTGCGTCTCGGGCGATGAGCTCTTCGATAGAGTCGTGCTGGTATGTTGCATCAGCGCCCGCGGCGTTGTTCTGCTGGACTTCCAGGACTTTGCGGAATATGTCTGAGCGGGTGACTCGCATGATTTCCTCTGCGAGGTTTGTGTGCACTCGGAGGCTTTGGTGTTCTAGCTGGTAAGTAGGGAGTTTGTTTACGAACTCGCGGAGCTGTGTGGTGGTTTTGGCTGTGTGGCGGCTTTCGTAGTCGCTTTCTAGACGCCGGGCCACTTTGTTTAGGATGTCGCCTACTATGGCAAAATTTGCATCGCGCAGTTGACTAAAGAGCTGGTCGGAGTCGTCCAGTTGGATCTTGCGTTTTTGGCCTTGTTTTGAGGTCTGTTGTTGAGGGGCTTTGGAGGATTCCTGGGCAGCGCCGGGCCCTACAATGGTGGTATCGACATCTGCTTGGTTGTGCTTGATACCGACGGTTTCGTCGATTAGTCCTTCATAGGTTAGTTGGGTGAGGAGCGCAGTGCCAAAATCTACCTCACGGTCAATAATGATCAGACTCTCCGTGCTAGCACTGGGAAGAAGCCCTCTCGCAGGAAGGCCATTGAGGCCTGAGCTTTCTTCAGCATCAAGCTCCCTTCTCATTCGTAACAGGAGATCTGCCAGCCGTCGAGCATTGTCGCCCTTTCCAATTATTCGGGGAAAATAGCCATGTCTTTGTTGGATATCCATGAGGGCCTTCGCAGACTGGAAAATACAACTGGGATCTTTGTTCTGCGGGAATCAATACAAAAAGTCCCTCCATATGGATGGCGTCACTTCTTACCAAGTAGAGATCACCAAAGGAACTGTCCAACTCCAAGGACAGAACATCCTGCTCCAGAGGCATGAAATACAAAGGAAACTCGGAGATGTTCACATCCCCGATTATACCAGCCTCTTCGAGGATGGAGTTGCTTACGAGGGTCCGTCTGGGAACCCAGAAGATGAAGAACTCGTGTTCCACATTTCCGTTCCTTTGCAAGCGCTTGATTTGCTCTGCAAGGAAGACATAATGTCAGCTCATTCTGATAGCATTCAATCGACTTGATAACAAAAGAGTGCCAGATAATTGAGCTTGTTTCCATATAGGGATCTGTTGACTGATTACGTAGAGTAGGAAGGGTCTGCGTAATCTACTGATTGTCCCATCGACCGTGCGGTCGTCTACGAGAAAATGCAAGAAGAATGAAAAATAATAACACATACCTGCCACCGTCCGCACGTGGCGCGCCTTTTCAGCATGAACTAGAAATACAACATTGCGCTGCGACGAGTCCACATTGGCATTTTCCAGCAGGAAGACTCGGTCTACGCCATACTCCTGGAGCAGCGAGAACTTGACAAAAAGCCCGACCGGACCAGCAAGATCTTGGCTTATGACCACATTTTTCTTGCCGCGGACCTGCAGCGATGTTCAGCCAACAGGGACGATGACAGGTAACCCAAGAGCCTTAACTCACGCCTTCCAGGAGAGCCAACAGGTCCTTGCGCGCCTTATCCCTGAAGTAGTCCGCATCAGACGCTGGATTTGGCGCCATGGATGTGCATTGCTCGCTGGGAGTGTTCAATTGGGAAAAGTTGTTGATGTGAAGATGAAAAAGGTGAAATAAAAACAGCGAAGAGGTTGGTGATTACCTAATTACACTAGCCGCATCAGGTTAGCCTCACATAGCCTCTCTGAGCCACGTATTGGTATTGTTACATACCTGTGGCTACAGCGATAAACCCCCGGATGTGGCCGTATTGGTAATACCATAGTCGCCTCATGTCTTACCTCTCCTGAACGACCATCTTTTCCATATTCTATCCACCATCAGTTTTCTCTTTCTTGTGTCTGTATTGTGTGGCTTTCAATTCGCCTATCTAGTCCGATATCCATCACAGTCGCATACAAGATGGGCCTCTTCAAGAAATCCGACGACGGCGACGAGTCCAACCGCCGTGCCCTCTTCGGCCGCAAGAACAAAAGCCCAGCGCCCCCAGCAAACCCCTATGCCAAACCCATCCCAACAAACCCCTACACCAAAGCCAAGATCGAAGCCGGCGTGGCTCCCCTCCCCGCATCTGAGCAACCAGTCGCAGGAGGCAAATCTCCCGCCGCGACCGCAACCGCACCCATCGCAGCCCCCGCCGGTCCTCCTGCAGGATACACACCGAACAAATATGGCAATCAGGGCGGATATGGAACGGATCGATTTGGCGGCAGTGGTAGTGGTGGCGCCGCCTCTGCACGTCCTGGAGGCTACGGAGGTCTAGGCAGTGACCCCAACGATCCCGGCGATTCCAACCGAGACGCACTCTTCGGCGGAGCAAGAGAACGAGTACAGCAGCAGCAACCCGGCGCTCCACCGCCATACGAGGAAGGAGGAAATGCCGCAGGAGGTGCATACGGGGGCTACGGCGGCGGCAGCAACGACTACAACAACGTGTACCAGGAGCGGCAGCTCACCGCAGAGGAAGAGGAGGAGGAAGAAATCCAAGCCATCAAGCAGGAGATGCGCTTCGTCAAGCAAGGCGACGTAGCATCGACCCGCAACGCCCTCCGGGTTGCTGCGCAGGCCGAAGAAACCGGCCGTGAGACTCTCGCCCGTCTAGGCGCGCAGGGTGAAACCATCCACGACACAGAGCGCAACCTCGACCTCGCCACGATCGAGGGCCGCGTTGCGCAGGATAAAGCCCGCGAGCTTAAAACGCTCAACAAGAGCATGTTTCACGTTCATGTCGCTAATCCTTTCACTGCTTCGCGCCGTCGCCGCGAGCGCGAGGAACTCGTCCTCAACACCCACCGTCAGGACCGCGAGACCCGCGAGGACACCCGGAGTGAGGCGTTCCAGGCCAACCAGCGCCTGGACCGCACGTTCCGTGATATTGAAAAGGAGGCCAAGCGGCCGGTCGGTAAGGCGCGTGCGAACGTTACAGAGCGCGCGAAGTATCAGTTCGAAGCGGACAGTGAGGACGAGGGGATGGAAGACGAGATCGAGCAAAACTTGGATCTGTTGCACGGCGCTGCGGGTCGACTGAACGGCCTTGCCCGCGCGACTGGTCGTGAGATTGATGAACAGAATAGACATCTGGAGCGGATTGCTGGAAAGGTAGGCTATGTTCCCTATACTTATTCTTGTACAGATGCTAACAATCATCCAGAGCGACTTTGTCGACGATCAACTGGCCATGAACAGGGACAAACTGGGCCGGATTCGTTAAACCATTTTATTATCGGCATTTCCTCATACCATACTATCCCATCTGTTCCCTTGCTGTACCTACTTACTACTTGCTCCTACATACGCTGCTTATTACACGCCAGCTCGACTGCCTGGTGCCGTTGAGCTTATAATAATCCCCTTTGCTGTGCTGTCACCTACTCTTCTGCAACGAAGAGATTAGATTAGATCACTATTTGGCGTTATACTTGTACATCCCTGCTTGCCTGTGTCATTCAATTGCAATGAACCTAAACAACTAATAATGATAATACTCGCTACACACGTTTTATCTACCTCCCACACCAAATGCCCAGCGTATGCCGTACCAATGTCCTCGTACTCGTACGTTTCCTTCTACGCATCTGCATCTGCATCTGCAATCTGCAATCTGCAACCTGCATCTACACCTGCAAACCCCTCATACCCAATCCCGATGCGACACATCGAAACACAAGCCCCAAAATGCCAGGACGCGTGGAGGTTTCAAATCCGCAAATCCAACTTTCACGCTAACTCTTAACTGCGACTCCGGGGTCCAGTTGCCAGTTGCCTCATCTCCGGCGCTGTCAAATCCCTTGCGCGTTTCAGGTGTGTTTCTGTGAGGGGTCGATCAGTAAATATCCATTCTCGGAGAACTGTGAATCATTCTACAACAGTGGAGAACTACTTCAGTTATATGGGCAGAATCAGGTGTAGGCACACAGTCCATGTATTAGACAATATATATATAAGAAATAAGCGACTGACAAATCACTTTCATGTCATGTCATGGCCACAAAGAAGAAAATGAGAAAAGAATGCCTGCTGCGAACTTTTTCCGAAGCACGGACTCGCAGAAAGAAAAGGAGAAGACAAAAAAGACACAACCCAGTTGGTATCTTGGCAAACCAAAACAACATCATGCAAACAAACAAAAAAAAAAAACCCAACTCCGACGGTCTAGCGAGGGGAATAATTTCAAAAAAGAACCAGGTATCCATCCGGAAAAACAAAAGAACAAAACCACCGACACCTCTATGGTCGTAACAAAACAGGACATCACAAGTAAATCATCCCGACCCTGGAACCAGCCTTGTACATGACAGAAAATCAAAGGCAAATTAAGACGTAAGATGAGAAGAAAATAAACGTCCGGGTATCAATTCCCTGTCAATGGACAGAGACAAAAAGTCGAAAAGTATTGAGAAGAAAAAAAAATAATAAACGAAGGGAATGAGAGAAAAAAGTGTTGTGTAACGTCATGCAACACTGGCAAAGCCACACGCGGTCTCAAACGTCGGCTGACAGGGGCGGAGAGTAGACAAAATTTTTACTCTTCGTCACCGGATGGGCCTTCTTTATCGCCCTTGTGGACCTTCTTGTGTCGGCGCAGGTTTGAGACGACGGAGAAGTGTCGCCCACAGCCTTCAACGTCGCAAGCAAATGCTAATTGGGGTCAGCATCGGCCGAAGGATGATAATAAGGGGCATTCAAACTTACGCTTCTCGCCAGTGTGACTGTACATGTGGGTTTGTAACGAAGAAGGACGCGTAAAGCGCTTGTCGCACACCTTGCACTTGTGCTTCTTTTGGGTGTTGGACGGCATCTTGGAACTGAACTGGCTCATCATGGACTGAGGCCCCGGAGGAGCGGCACCGCTCAACAAAGTGGAAGGACGGGGGAGAGTGCGGGAAGAAATCCCATTGTCGTAGGATTCGGAGGTAGAGCTGTAATCGGTGACCGAAGAGTCCACGGACGCCACAGAAGCGCTGTAGTAGGGGTAGTTGCCGCCAGACGAGATGGAAGAGCCGGAAGAGTTGGTGGAGGGGAAACCGTAGGAATCACCCGAGCCCCTGGAGTTGCGAGGACCGTAGATGTTGCGGGGAGTCAAATCTTGGCTGAGAGCGACCATGCCACGGCTGGCATCCAAAGCATCGCCAAAAGTGGGAGCGGGGTGTTGCGATTGAGCAACGCGCGAGTCACTGTTCGCGAATTAGCATTCATTCGCTGAGATAGCGAGGATAGAAACACTTACGCATGAGATATCCGGCGATCCTGGTGGTGCAGCGACGGAGCATAATTGAGCGGCGCATAGCTGGCGGGTGCAAAGCTGCTCATGGAGGAGGCGGTAGTGTATGTTGGGGGGTGCTCAAACGAGGAGCGCGGCATCTCGTGCGGCATGCTCATGATCTCGGGGGCTGGGGGATAGCTGGGCGCAGCAGTGGTGGTGGTGGCCGGGGTCGAGTAACTGGGTGTAGCAGGACCCGAGACCAACGAGGGCGCGGACACGGGGATACTGGCGGCGGAATAGGGCATAGACAACGGCGAGGGACGGCTGTTGACATCCTCTTGCTTGATGGGGTTGAGAGGGGCGTAGACGGGGCCATTGGAGTGGGAAGATGTGTGCGCAGCAGCCCAGGGATCGGTAAATTGAGGAGGATTGGGATGAGGGAGGCCATGATGGTGGTAGACAGAATCAAAGGCCATTCCGCCGTATGGGCGGTTCTGGTTCTCAAGGACCATCGTCATAGTAGTAAGGTGTGTGTGTGTGTGGATGTGTGGAAGTGTATGTTAAGGTATGCAGAGAGGTTGAGAGGTTGAAAGTAGAGATGATCAGGTCGAAGAGGAAAGGATGAGAGAGTGATTGACAGAGATATAAGAGAACAGAGTAAGAAGAAGAAGAGTGAAAACATCTGGGGAAGGGGATCGGCGAAGCTTATGAACCGCCCCAGGGACGAAGGGAAGTGACGCTGCGGATCTTGCCCCTGTACAGTAAGTATACCACTGCTATACTAAGTATTGTATACCGTTGAATAGCGATTTTCTTGTAGAATGTGCTATCTTTTCTATATCTCTATTTACATTTTGTATATTCTTGTTTGCGCTCTGTGTATACCACGTACACGAGGCAAAACCTCCGGGATCGGACAAAAATACGCTGTGCGTAATCCTGTAATATTCTTAGCCTCTTGGGACGGGAAGTATTTTATTTTATTTTTTTTTTTTTAAATTTTCCTCAGAGAAAAGAGGGGCCATTTGGGAAAAAAAAAAAAAAAAAAAAGATGCTCAGGTACGTCAGAAAAAGAAAAAGGAAAAAGACAAGAAAATAGGGGCATTTCAGCCTGCCTATTTAGGAATGGTCCCTGTTCTCCACGCTAACCGTTTCTGGGCTTGCCACGGAGACTGCAGTACTCCATGCTCGACAGAAAAACACCAGTAGACAACATGATAATGATGATAAATAATCAGATAGAATACAACAAAAAAAAGCAAAAAAGAAAATTATACAACTACCAGAAATTCTTGAAATATCTCAGGAAATATCTATTCTGTTCAGGAAATAGAATACTCTGAATACAAGCACATATTCGCAAAGCCGTTAACCAGCAAATCACAAGCCATGGATTTGGACCCTAGTCACATCCGGGAGACTTGATACATCACCCAACTCTAACTCTCTCTCCAACTCGATCCATGGATGACCCAGATGAACCCAGTGGGGCTCCCGCCGGGTTGGTATCTCTATTGTACGAGAGTACAGAGTACATACATATCAGTCCTCTACAAGTACTGTGTGCTCTGTACATGCTATGTAAAGATACGGAACCAGCCGGATGAGCATTTACCTCCACACATTCCACATGAGAGATTGCGTAAATAATTCCTGCTAGAGGACTGTGTGTATGGAGTCCGTCAGTCCAGTCCAGTTGTGTTCTTTACGACGGAGTCTGGCAGAGAAAAGAGTACGCGTTAAGTGGAGATGATGAGCCGTGTCATCGCTGCACTAGGCCTGATGCGGAAGTGTACGAACTGCCGGGATAGGCTTAGCTTCTCGGGTGGCATGCTTTTGTTTCTGTTCCAATCAGAAATGGCTATGAGAGCGGTGTGAACTCCACTATAATCCAGGGAAAGTCGACCATGTGTCTAGGGTCCACTGCTTTGTGGTTGGTGAGAGTTTATCCTGTGGCCAATGTGTGCTCTGTTGCTGCCGCTTCTTTTCGCTTTAGGAGACAGCTCCGAAAGTTGAATGAAGAGTTTGAGGCTCTTGGTAATAGGGCCGATGTTATTTCCATGTTTGAGAGTGAGTTTGTTGTTGAAGGAGAATGGGGCCGGGGGGAGGGTGCATATATAGAGCGCTCGGAACCGCCAATCATGACGATCTGCCGTGTGGAGTAGACCCTGACAGCTGTAGATTGCTCAGAGTCCTCAGTACAGTGCATACAAATAGTAGCGATATAGATTACAGAATTCAATAGACTATCGATACTTTTGAGGAACAGACTAGGGTACAAATTACATAGTATATACCGATCCAAATCCGTCTATATTACGGAATACACAGGACACAGAATGAGTTCAATCAATATACAATTCGGTACAGGTACTGAACTGGGGACCTTGAGAGCAATTCTCCGTTCAGTCCTGACCAACAACCTCCAGCAAACAGGCAAGTTTCCCGCGGATCCGCCGTTATCCTTGCCCTCCCGACCAGGAAAGTGCCCAGACTTAGACACGGCAGATAGTCGATAGCCGATCTTGGCTGGTGGAGATAATCCAATCACAGACCCTGGGGCTTAAAAGCTGACGCGTGCACATCCTTTTTGTTTTATGCTAATGTTTCCTGTTTGGTGGATGTTGCTTATTCTGAATAGGGTATGCATCCATCTTCGCTCTCCATGCTCGAAACAGAACAACCCCACCCACACATATCCATGTCCATCTAGATCGAATCCCTGGTGCGATCCTGGGGTTCCACTTCTCTCCCGGGCTAGGACCAGGGCCAGGTCAAGGCCAGTACGGACGGAGGTCAGCACGGAAGTACAGCCACAACCTTTGTGCATCTGAAACACCGGTCCACCAGGGTCTTCCATGGCCTGTACAAATCTAGGATGTTTATTCTACAGACTGTCTGCAAATCGAGTACTAGTCTCCATGGTCTACACCATGCCTAATATTGGAGACTACCCCAAGCGCAATATGACGTAGATACTCTGTATGTGACAACGCTGCATCTGTGCTCCGTACTAAACCCCTCTACAACAGTTCACTAGTACTAGACACTCCTCCGTCCACCTTCTCTTCCTAGGCAGGAGACGAAGAATCAGGAACAAGCTTTAATCATCGCATCTGCAGAAAGTGGGGTCTGTCTTGGCATATGTCATTTGTTTCTGTCCACACAGAACAGCATAGTCGTAGAACAGGAGTTGTACTCTGTACTGGGTAGGAGTGCTGTCTTCCTACGGAGTAGAGTCCATACAGCTAGTCCTTGGATATTGATTCTGTCCGTAGATGGAGCAATGACATGATTGTGCATTAGTTTGTCAACTGGATAAACTAGTCTCCATACTGTGACACTACATGTGACACCATGACCACCATGGCAATATTCCAACGCGACACAAGCCCGTTGACCATTGACGGATGTCACTTGTCTCTGCGTGCTCTGGAAGTCTGTACAGAGGAGAGTTGTCACGTGAACCGAGGCACGTACTGCATATCGGAGTACATGCGAGATTTTATCAATTGCCTTATACCAAGAACTGCGTACGTACTCCAGTAATTTCCAACGTCATTCCACTTCACGCAACATCTAATAATATCGATCGCCTATAGAATATTCTGACAAGGATAGAATACAGTACAGTTACCCTGTCCATACTGGTAAAACCCCTTTTCCACCCCCAAACTAGAAAAAGCAACACAACCAAAGAACAGTGCAGGTACGTAGTAGTCCGTGCCAGATCAAGTCCCAGACCCAACCCAGTCAGTCAGACCCAGTCCCCGAGACCCAAACCAAACAAGTCCCCGTCCAGCGCCAGCCAAACCAGCCCAAAAAAGTGGCAACACCATTGCCTCTGATTGGCCACATCCTCCGAAATCCACCCGCTCGAGCCCAGAAAGCAAAAGCATAAAAAAAAGCAAATATTAAAAGAAAAAGGAAAAAAAAAAAGAAAAGGCAGGGTCAAATGCCGCGAACCATAGACCGCCCTTCAGCCAACCACAGCCCCGCAATGGCGTCTGCCAAGAATGCACATGACTGTTTCCCGAGGAGTGCTGACGCGGCCCGGCTTGGCATGTTTCTTTTGCTCTTTTGGGATTAGTGCGGGTGTTCGGTTAGTGGGATGCCAAGACTGAGGATTTGAGGATAACGGTGATAGTCCTGATTTGCAAGCGAGCAGAATTAAGCGACAGAGGATGGATATGGTAGAGCGCATGATTGTTCTTTCCTCGGTACTCTTGTAGCTTTGGTCTATCCAAAGCACACGTGAAATTGAATTGTAGGAAAGCCATTGAATTTGGCCGTCTAATCTGTGCATACCGGAGAAACGGTGGTGGTCCGTGTATGCCCGGGTGTGCGACATTATCAACCCCGTTCACATTGGTGCCCTGAGTAGCGTTACACGAGGTCTGCTAGTTCCTGAACTATAGTGAAAAAGCCCATGGATTCCGTTCAGGCCGTTGGCAATTGGAACATGCCTTACTCCCGACCAATGTCTCGGGGTTATGGCATCTGTAGATTGGTACAAGATTCGTGCTGAACCGGCCAATATGATATGACTACCGGTGCCATTGATTGTTTGACGCTGGTGAGAGCGGTACGTTCATGACAATAGTAGTGTAGGTTCTCAATATGACCACATACTGGCCTGTTATAGACCATGCGCTAGTCCCAGACCGCATTTTCTTGACCAAAGCTTGCTACAATTGCTGTGGTATCCTCGGCATCGTCAGATATATATCTACAACCTTGGTGTAACTGGACAGATTAAATCATATCCTCGAAGTCGTCGAACCTAAAAGGGGTCATTTTGAGCCACCAACTTGCTCAGCAAGGAAATTTCTTTCATCTCAAAATAAAGAGATACGATACTCCCCGGGTTTGTCCAACCAAAGCCTCCAACGCCGATGCTGATGTGCGGACGTTGCTATTCAGCCAGGGTCAGCTTTTATACCAAATCTTCCAGCAATAAGGAACATCAGGAATATCGAACAGGCACAATAAACGGCATCTTAAAGCCCTTTGCAGAACAATTCAACCATATAGCAATCAGAGAGATAGACATGAAGTCAGGTATGCCAAGGCGGAGCCAACCGGCAGAACTAGCGACTATCAGACCCTGTCCATCTGTAGATCAACCGGACCGATCAACAGTCGATCTACAGATATACAATGTACATCTGTACCCTGTATGTACTCTGCTATGTACATCACTGAATTATTCCGTACGGTGTAGATCAGTGTCTCGCGGCCCTATATAAAGGCACTGCGCCCGCCGCCGCCCGGCCAGCCCTGCGTCCAAAAACCGCCCCCGATGTCAACCCACTCCCCCCGGGGTAATTGTCATAGAATAATCCTCCGACCATTTCGCCGGCGCAGTATAGTCCGGGAATCTCTGTGCCGGTTGTTGATATCACGCCCGCTGTTTCGGGGTTGATGGATAGCCCGCCGAATGTGAATGTGATGCCGGCGCTGACTTTGACGGCTAGGAAGGGGGGTTGATCGATGGGGAGGGCCCAATTGGATTTGGGGACGACTAAACCGGAATTAGTCGACTGAGTCGAGAGGCCGTCCTTGACAGATGGGTCCCATTTGCGCTCTGTGCCGTTTCTTCGGTCGTCGTTCTGTCGCGCATATACCGCACGGTTATACTCCGCAATCGACTCGATGAAACGATGAGAGTCCCCAAGACCATGGCTCCGGGAACATTCCTCCGCCAGCTCCTCGATCGATGATGCCTCGATTCGCTGCACGACTTCATCCCGATATTCCTCCTCCCGCAACCAGGAACTTGTCCGCTTGTCCCAGATTTGAAACGCTACATGGCCCGGCTGATTCAGGATCTCCCGTCCCACCACGGCATATGTGTAGTTACGCATATCAAACCCTTCGTCAACGAATCGGTTGCCTTGCCGATTTACCATGATCCCCAGCGGATACCCGGACTTGGTGTACTCGTTCGAGACCTCCCGATTGCCTGTATCTGGATCCGCGTGTGCGTCCCACGCAACACAATGACACCCGGACCAATTACCACGAGGTTGTGCGGGGACATGCTGATCCTGCAGGGCCATCTCCAGACACTCGCCAATGTTGTACGGCGTGCCGCGAACAAACGCCATATCCCAGTTCGGTCCGAGATACTGTGCGCGCAGTTGCGGATTCGCCTCAAATCCGCCCGCCGCAAGAATCACAACTTTTGCTTGAATTTCCCTCTCAACCCAACGATAATTCGCCTCACTGTCCCTATCGCAATGCGATACAACAACACCCCTCACCCTACCCGTCTCCACATCAGTAACGAGCCTCTTCGCAGCCGTCTCAAACACAATCTCAACCCCCAACACCCTCGCGGCATCCCATAAATCCCCAACCAAGCCCTTCCCCCCATCCTCCGTCTTCAACGCCAACCCACCCCAGAATTTCACTCGCCCACCAACCTTATACGCCTGCCGATTAAACGACAACTGGAACCTTACCCCAACACTCTTCAACCACTTCACCGTCTCGTTTGAATCCTCGACCAACGTTTTCGACAGCGCCAGATCCGTCCGCCCACCCGTGACCCGCTGCATATCACCCATGAACGCCTCGTTCGTGTACGGCGGTATATCAATCTTGGTAGCCGTGGATGCGTCAACATTATTGACGAGGGGAAGGAGGTCAGATAGGCCATTGTGAACGGCGCGGAAGGCACCGGCTGTGAAGTAGGAGTTTCCGCCGGCCCAGTGTTTGGGGCATTTGTCGATTAGGAGGATTCGGGTGTTTTTATTGTTGGTTTGGCTGGTTTGCGCGGCGGAGATGGCAGCGCAAAGACCTGCGTTGCCGCTGCCGATTATTAGGATGTCGGTTTCTGTGGGGAGCATGTTAGTTGGTGTGAATTGTGACGTAGACGTAGGGCGGGTTACATTTACCTGAACATGGTGGGAGTGGGGTTGATATTTATCATGAGTATGTTCGGAATATGGAGGTGATGAAATGCGGAGGTCCGATGCGGGGGATCATCTTTACTACGGGGATCCGATACTATTCGGACAAGACGGAAAGTTATGCTTGGTAGTGACTTCCTTTATGAATTCAATAGTCATGGTATGGTCTATACACTTAACGTCCATCAAAGCACCATCACCATACCTAATATACATGCAAATCAATACTTAAACCCAACCCCAATCCCCATCAACCGTCCCTGATACCTCTCCATAACCTCCCCCAACTTAACCATAACCCCCGCCGCCAACGTCCTCACCTGCCCCTGCGCATCATCACCAGGACCAACTGCCGCCACACCCGCCGGCATCCTCTCAAACACCTCCCCAGCCCACTCCCTCAACTCCATTACCTGCGCCGCAAAGTCGGTCACTAGGCGCTCCTCACCAGTCACCCCGGAGGAGATGTTCAGATCGACGACTGCGAGGAAGAAGGATAGGAGGGCGGATTGGATAGTTGCGTCGTCGGAGACCGGGCGCGCGTGGAGGGAGAGGAGGAGAGAGAGGGATTCTTGGGTTAGGGTTGGGAGGAGGGGGGTGTGCGGGCCTGTTGTTGAGAGGATGAGGGAGAGGGTTTGGAGGAAGAGGGCGAGGAGGTGGGGGGTTGCGAAGGGATTGTAGGAGGGTGCGGTGGATCTTTTGCTGTTAATTTCTGGGACTAAGATGTCAAGGAGGATTGGTGGTTGGGCGACTTACGAGGAAAACTGCATCATCATCATGTCAAACCGGCCCTTTAATGGATAGAAGAAGCCTTCTGCTAGGACCTTGTGGAGGTCTTTGACTGTTGATTCGCGTTTCTGGGTCTCGCGCTGCCGGCGCTTCTTTTCGACTTCCATTCGCGAGGAGAAAGTTCGTACTTTGAGTGCGTTTGGACCGGAGGCAGAATCTGCGGCATTCGCTGCTAAGGGTTGAAGGGAGGCCTGGGAGAGCTGCTTGGTCAAGCTTGCGATGGGCGATTCATCAGTTTTATACAATGCTTCAAGGTTTTCTGATAACCGCTTGGACGGGAAGGAGGCGTCGAGTATCGCGGGAAGGCCGAGAACTTTCGCATCTTCCTTCCCGTTCCCGGCGAGTTCACGGGCACTCAGGCCAAGGGCCGTGAGGATCGCGGAGCGCTGAACTTGTGATATATCTCCCTCGAAGTAAATGGCAGAGAACCAGCGGCCCATTTTGAGCGGTTGCGCGACGATGAGTGCAATCATGCTTTGTAGCCTGTGTTCGTGGAATTTCGGCGTGTCGGTTTGCTCTTGGAGGCCGACGACGGTGAGGGCTAATTCTTCGACGTTTTCTGTGAGTTCGGTTCCGAAGCCAGTCTTGCGGCGGATTAAGGATGGGGCGCTGGAGATGGCGAGGTTGTAGCGGTCGATATTGTCTGCGTCGCGGAGGTATGTTACGAGGTCGCGGATGTACACCGGCGCCGTTGGTTTGTTTCTCTGGACTAACGTTGGGTCATCGTCGTCGTCGGATGGATCTTCGTCTGGTTTCTCGTAGGGGATGAGATCATCATCTTCTTCTTCCTCATCTTCAGGTTCTATCTCTTCGATGGCCACAATCTTAGAAGACTGCGGTTTACGTGGTTGAGAGGTAGGATCTGGAAGCAAGTTTCTCGCGGGTTTGTGCTTCTTGGGTGCCGGTGTGCGGATTGAGTCCAAAGACCCGAGTGTGTCTTTCGTATTGATGAGTTTCAGATACCACAGTGCCTCTTCACTTTCCATCTCCTCGAGGTCGAATTTCATGCCTTTTCCGGGTTCTTCAATGAGCTGCGAAATGGCAGTGCCGACGATCATACCCAAGAAGCGTGCCCTGATGGAAGATGCTGCCAGGCGGTTCGAGACACCGCCTAGGAAAATACCAGAGCGTCCTATTTCTTTCACAGTCATAGGATCTGTTCGCTGGAGGTAACCAGCAGCTAGGAGAACGACCTGAGTGTTCGCTATGCTGTGTCAGCATTCATATGCAGGAGAAGTCTGACATAGACCATACCTTCCTGACACCTGCTTGGTGCATGTTTAATGTAAAACTTGTCACCGAACTGCTCGAGACTTTTAATGAACAAATTTCTCAGATAGTCGGCCTCAGTGTTGTCTGCAAACATGGCCAAAAGTGCTCTGCGCAGTCCAACAGTCTGAATTGAGCCACCTTGCCCTTTCGAAAGCCAGTCTACAACCTGACCTTCGAGGTGCTGTCGAGTGGAGGTAATGTTTGAGCACAAAGTTGCCACGCCACCGATAGTTTGATTTGAAGTTGGGTCTGCTTCCATGAAGAGGTCTTCCGAGAGAAACCTTTTCTCAACATCACGGAAGACGGCTTCTGTCACTGCTATCTGCTCCGTCATCCGTAGATGATCGACAAGTGTGCCGAATCGTTTCGGAAAGGGCTGATCAACGAGAAGGCCGCTGTAAACACCGCTGACCAATTGACCTATGCGATGTCAGTTCTGGACAACTGGACTTTGGCAACATATATACCTGTATACCCAAGGCTCAATGCCCTCCCTGTAAAAGACGCAATTGCTTTCCAAGCGTCCTCATCATTCAAGTCGATTTTTGAGCAGAACCGACAGATATTATCACCTATCCAGGATGCATACTTCGGGCCCTCACCGACCCAGGAGACCTTGTTTAATCTAGAGAGATCGTTGGCCAATGTAAGAGACTCTGCTGCAGTAGACAAGACCCTACTGGCAGCAATGAGAGAAACGAGCTCTCGCCAGCTGACTTGCTTCTGCATTTCATTGGGATAAACAGCACAGATATCCGCATATACTCGGAATAGAAAGTCACTTGGCTCTAGCAGAGCAGACAGTATCTCAACAATATCTCTAACTCGGATGTCGCTGCTGGAGCCTTTTGCCTCTGCGGATGACGAATGGGAAGCCGCTATCAAGGAACGAAGCTGGGCCACTAACGAGCTCACACCAGCGACGCTGCACAGACATCTCAGCAAGGCTGCTCTCAGTTTTGATCCAAGTGGCTTGGAGTCCTTGGACTTCGCATTTAATGTATCCCAAACATCAGGAATAGTGACGCTGACTAAGGTCTGGAGGATTTGAGATGATATTGGACTAGGGATTCTGATGTCGAATTGATCCGGCATGATGCTTTTGTTCGACGGATCTAGTACATTGACCACTTGTGAGAGGTTATCACGATCAGGTTTCGACTTCAGCACATCCAGAATATAAGTTGATGATGTTGCGTCTCTGGCTGGCTCATTTGATATATTTGCGCGACGCTCCAAGCCATGTGGGTTAGAATCTGCTGTAGACTCTAGAGATGGTCGCGAGTCGCGCGTAACTGTTTTGACTGCTGTTAGAAGTCCATCCATTTTATCATAACAAGCCTTCTTTCCCTGTATTCTTTCCTCGGAGTGAGTTTTCGCCTTCGTCGCGACCTCTGAAAGGTGGGAGGAGATTTGTATGGAGTAAAATAGTCACGTGCCGCTGATTCAATCATTCAACCATCTCCTACTCGCATCCTCACCTGAACCATCAACTTCTTCGGGATTTGAGTTCTGTGAAGACACTTTCTTCATCCTTTTCACAGCGAAATTTATGAACTTCATTTGATTCTCACTCTCCATTCAGAATCTCGCATCGTTTTCAGGTGTCAACAACTACTCGCCAGCGGGGAACTTATCGCAGCTCTATCGACATGGCAACCGCAACAATGAGACCCGTAGACCCTGCACTTCGATGGTAGGGAGAAGTCATGCAACCAAGAGAAACGCGTGTTGACACCACGCAGGAAGTCTCTTTACAAGGTCTTGAATAAGCCGGGCCCTTCCAGCGACGAGGATTGGGTCCCTGGTCCAGAGACGATAGATGCTTTAGAATCGTCGAAAGTCTTGTAAGATTCTTTATGAGATGGCTTCTGCTCCATTTACTTACATGAACTATAGGGTTATGTTAGTATAAATATACTTTTCTTGCCGTTTTGAGTGGCCGCTAATGGAGATACCAGTGGCGCCGGAGGTCTAGGATGTGACATTCTAAAGAACCTTGCGCTATCTGGATTCAAAGACATTCATGTCATTGATATGGGCAAGTACTTTCAGGATATACAGCTTTATCGAGCCTTGGCCTAACATGCTCTACAGACACAATCGATATCTCCAACTTGAACCGGCAGTTCTTATTCCGCCAATCCGACATAGGAAAACCTAAAGCTGAGGTTGCTGCAGCATTTGTCGAGAAGCGAGTGAAAGGAGTTAAGATTACCCCGTATGTGGGCAAGATCCAGGATAAAGATGAAGACTACTACATGCAGTTCAAGATTATTGTCTGCGGTCTCGACAGTATTGAGGCCAGACGGTGGATTAATTCGACACTGATTGGAATGCTTGATCCCGAGAACCCTGAGAGCTTGAAGCCGCTCATCGATGGTGGTACAGAGGGTACGATTCAATATTATTAAGTACCCTGCCCTGAACGAGCTAACTTGATGCAGGATTCAAGGGTCAAGCCCGTGTTATTCTGCCTACTCTTTCATCCTGCATTGAATGCCAACTCGATATGCACGCACCTCGTCCCGCCGTTCCCCTCTGCACTATTGCAACCATTCCCCGTCAGCCCCAGCATTGTATCGAATGGGCACACCAAATCGCCTGGCAAGAACGCCGCAGAGACGACACTTTCGACAGCGACAACATGGAGCACATCGGCTGGGTTTACGAGACCGCCCTCGAACGAGCGAAACAGTTTCACATCCACGGAGTGACATTCCAGATGACACAGGGAGTGGTGAAGAACATCATTCCCGCCATTGCCTCGACCAACGCCGTCATCGCGGCATCTACTACTTCTGAAGCATTGAAGATCGCCACATCGTGCAACCCGTATCTGGAGAATTACATGATGTACGCTGGAGAGGAGGGTGTCTACACTTACACATTCGAAGCAGAGAAGAAGCCCGACTGTCCCGTGTGCGGAAATCTTGCGCGCAAGATGACTGTTGACCCGAATATGACGCTAGAGGCCTTCATTGAGAGTCTTGGTGAGCGGGCCGAAGCGCAGCTGAAGAAGCCTAGTATGCGGACGGAAGAGAAGACTCTGTACCAACGGTTCCCTCCTCAGTTGGAGGAGCAGACGAGACCTCATTTAAAGCTCAAGCTTAAGGATCTGGTGACGAACGGACAGGAGATCGCGGTCAGTGATCCTGCGTATCTGATTGATTTCCGGTACCAGTTGATTTTCCAATAAAGCGTCGCGGATGAAAGAATGGCTATCTGTTAAGATGAGACATGATATATACGATAATTCAATTTAGCAGCTAGAAAGCTATGTCTAAGAATTAAAGCTGTATTCTTCGAAACTTGACCAGATTTCTCTATCCAGACTAGACTCCACCGTCAGATAACTTTTGACAAACAAAACAAACACTTTCTTTTCTGTAACTGTACAACAAAGCTGAAAGCGACAACAAAAGAAAGCCAACGCCAATAAATGCATGATATACCCAGAACGCAAGAAATGACATCCAAGAATAGCATCAGATTACCGCATAAGATCCGACAGGTTGCGCTTCCATCTCGCGCATTTGAGCTTCAGCACCTTGACGCTCTCAAGGAAGAGAACGTCACTGTCGAACTGGCCAGTGCTCTCGACGTTAAAGACGAAGTGATCCCGCACGCGACCAAGTTTCACCTTGTCCTGGAACTCCTCGTGTCTCAGGCACTCCCTGCTAACGGTGTCCTTGAAGGGGTTGCGCACGACTGCCTTCATTTCACCAGCCTTGTTCTCATACCCGCTTCCCTTCTGGACGGCCTCTTCCTGAGTAACGGGCTCCAGCCCAATAACGCCCCGGGGGAAGCACTTGGCGAACTTCTTGGCGTCCTCTCCGATGATAGGTTTCGTGATCTTGATGTCCGGGAGGAGACGGTAGGTGGCCGTTGCCACGGGTGAGAATTTGGCGTGGTCCGCTCCGATACCCTTGATACAGTGAAGTTCCATGTCGATCTTCTGTCCCGGGCGAAGCTTGGCGACCAGAATGTCGGGGTTAACGGGCTGGATGGCGTCGTCTCCGACAAAGTACTCCTCCTGACGACCAACAGGATGGAAAGTGATGTCCTTGGCGTAGACGTGCGCATTGCGGTAGAGCTTGCGCGGGTCCGTCTCGCCCTGCTCAGCGTCAGGATTCTCGGTACATTCGATATCCAAGCGCAAGACAATGGTGTTGTAGTCGCTGGGGGTGCTGCCACTTTCCGGGTCGTCTTCCGTAGGCTTCTTGAACCAGCGCATCCGGTTGATGCCTTCGACAGAGCCCTTAAGGGGGATCAGACCCAAGCGCGATGCGAGGACTTCATCCTGAATCACAGAGGTGTTGTTGTGGACGAAGACAAATTCAATGGCGAGGGTTGGCACTTCGGCCATGAGGATACGGCGAAAGGCATTCGCGATGGCTGCATCGACACCGATCAGGGAAAATGTGGCTTCGAATCGCTCGTTGCGGTGGAATTCGATGTTAAAATCCTATTGTCGCACGTGTGAGAATGCAGCGAAAAATAAGAGGGAAAAGAGCTCCAAGGAAAGCATGGCATTGCAAGAACGCAAGTGCTAATCAAACATACCCTCTTGAACTTTTCCAACGACCACTCGTGCGACTCACCCGGCCAATGGCCTGGGAAATCTGTAGAGGGAATGTTGGTCACGGTCTCTGCATTGATGCCGACAAGCTGTAGCGCAGTTAGCAATGTGCCTTTCACTTTTAGTAGAGATTTTCAAGCATACCCGCCTGCGATCCAGCTCCTCCTGCGACGGAATTAAAGGCGCCATGATGGTCTAAAATATGGTCAATGGTGAGGTTGAAGCTGAAGTGACGATCAAGATAATTTCTTCGGCGGAGCAAAACCGGCAGTAAAATTTTTATATGCCTGAGGCATAATAAAACTTGCTTATTCCGTACGCACTAGCGCTATAATTTTGGTGGAACGGACAATCCCCCGGCAGTCCGAGTGGCGGCGGATGGATCTGGCTGGGTGCAGAATAAATGGGCCAAAGGCCAACCAGAGGCGGCTTGATGACCACAAGCTGCAGCACGTGACCTAACCAAATTGCATCTCGGCGCAACATCCCAAGCATCATCCGCTGTTGACAAAGTCGCTGCGTCGAATTGCCCTCCGGACTGAGGACCCGCCAGCCCAATCCCCTTCTAATACCGTCTTATCCTCGTCCCCCTTCTCCTCTCCGCTCTTCCCGAATGGCTGCTCCATTTGCTCGCCTGGCGGGCAATGCGCCCAAAAGGCTTTGTCTCCGCTCCTCCACCTTGAACAGACACACTGCTATCTCCAGACGCTCGATAGCCACCTCCCTCCCTCGTCGAGCGGCCGAGCCCACCAGCTACCAGGCGACGAGGCTCATCCCGACCGACCCGACCTTCACACACCTCGCAAACAAGGAAGGCAGACCTGACACCGAGTATGCCGCAGGCCTGGAATCCGAGGACGAAGGGGTCGGCCGCAAGATCCGCCATTACACTGTCAATTTCGGTCCCCAGCATCCTGCTGCTCACGGTGTGCTTCGGTTGATTCTTGAACTCAATGGCGAAGAGATTGTCCGCTCTGATCCCCACGTTGGATTGCTGCACCGTGGTACCGAGAAGTTGATTGAGTACAAGACCTATATGCAGGCCCTGCCTTACTTTGACCGGTTGGACTATGTGTCTATGATGACGAACGAGCAGTGTTTCTCGCTGGCTGTCGAGAAGCTGTTGAACGTTGAGCTTCCTGAAAGAGCCAAGTGGATCCGGACGATGTTTGGAGAAATCACCCGTATCCTTAACCACCTGATGTCTGTTCTTTCTCACGCAATGGATGTTGGTGCTTTGACACCTTTCTTGTGGGGTTTCGAAGAGCGTGAAAAGCTCATGGTATGTGATTTGAAGTGACGGTATTCCGAGACAGCTACTGATTGAGGCCTGTTTGACAGGAATTCTACGAGCGTGTTTCCGGTGCCCGTCTCCACGCCGCTTACGTCCGCCCTGGTGGTGTCTCGCAAGATATCCCAATCGGTCTTCTGGACGATATCTACCAATGGGCCACTCAGTTCGGTGACCGTATCGATGAGACCGAAGAACTTCTCACAGACAACCGTATCTGGAAGGCCAGAACCCAGGGTGTTGGCGTTGTCAACGCTGCGGATGCATTGAACATGAGTTTCACCGGTGTCATGCTCCGTGGTTCCGGTGTGCCATGGGATATCCGCAAGTCCCAGCCCTACGACGCCTACGACCAGGTCGAGTTCGACGTCCCCGTTGGTGTCAACGGTGACTGCTACGACCGCTACCTCTGCCGTATGGAGGAGTTCCGTCAATCCCTCCGCATCATCCACCAGTGCTTGAACAAGATGCCCCCTGGCCCCGTCAAGGTTGAGGACTACAAGGTGTCGCCTCCTCCTCGTGCTGCCATGAAGGAGAACATGGAGGCTCTGATCCACCACTTCCTTCTGTACACTAAGGGTTACTCTGTGCCTCCTGGTGAGACCTACTCTGCCATTGAGGCTCCCAAGGGCGAGATGGCCGTGTACCTGGTCAGTGATGGTAGCGAGAGACCCTACCGGTGCAAGATCCGTGCTCCTGGTTTTGCCCACTTGGGTGGATTCGACCAGGTTTCCCGTGGTCACTTGCTGGCCGATGCTGTGGCTATTATTGGTGAGCATTTGTCCCCTTTCGATGTGAATTGTGCATAGCTAACTCTTTCTAGGTACTATGGATCTTGTGTTCGGTGAAGTCGACCGGTAGAATGGTATGAATGATATCTATTTATTGTTATCTTCTGGTGCTTCTGTAACACTATACACAAGAATACAAAAACGAAAAACAGAAGATAATCGCGTTCTTCTCTCCTTCCCATCCCTGGGTTCACCCTTGGGAGAACCAACAGCAGTAACTGAGCTGTACCATCTCTTTTCAATGGCGTTGTCCTTCATGTCCTGTCCTCTACATCTTTTATTTGTCTGTCTCGCTTGATTTGTTATAAATCTGTGTATAGTGCATGTCATTTCTTTCTTCAACTCTGTCCAAGTATGGTAGACCAAGATGGTCTCTGAACAAAAGTTCATAATTAGCTATACCAATTCTACCAACTCCAATGACTATGAATAACATGATGATACCATACTATAACATAACAATGACCATAACAAAACATGATAAAGACACCGGACAGCGCCAGCGCATGCAACCCAACCCTCCTCTTCCCTCTATCAATATATACCACCCCCCCCCCCCCAAAGAAAAAGCCCATCAATCAAACATTATCATCATCATACTGGAAGTTAATATCCCTCGGTCGCCGCTTATTATACGACACAAAATCACTATCCCCCGGCGGCCGCTCGTCACGCGTATTCGCCGTCAACATGCTCTGGATACTCATGCACACACTCTCCACCGTCTGCACGGGCGACCATCCCGCCGTGCTCAGCAGGTCCAGGCATATTATCCCGTTGCTGTAGATGTGTGGGTGGATGGGGATTGGGCGGGGTGTTTCGTGAGAGGCGGGGAGGGAGATGAACTGGACTTCGGGGGGTTCTGTACATCCATATTTATTAATATTTGGACTGCGCTTGCGTGGCTCCTGTATGTCTATTCGAGAGAGAAAGGTAAAGGGAGGGCAGAAAGATACCGATAGGATATTTCTGGCTGAAGGTGAACTTAAGACGGTAGACCTGGTTCTGGTACAGCGGGTTGTCGTCGAGGACGCGGATGTCCATTTGCCATTCTTCGAGGTTGTCGGATTTGGCGAAGGTAATTCCCGGGGGGAGGTGACCTTGCATCTGCGTCGACGGCGTTAGCTAGAGCACACTCTGGGTTTGCGGTGGTATGTATGTATGGGAGTGCGGGATTGCGTAATGTCATGGTGTCGAGTGTTAAACGGGACTGATGGATTAAAGAATTGAGCACTATCGACGAGGATCAGGGATAAGGACCAGGAGACGATGGGGGAATAACCTTAGCAAGCTCCTATTCCAGAAAACATAGTAGTTAGCATCAATCGAATCATAGATATATGGAGGGGCAGGAGGGGCATACCTTGGTCAACCGCTTCCCAGCGAACATATTGACTGCTATGCCGTCCGTCCTTCTGTTAATGCGAGCGTGAACAAATCTCCAATCGATGCTGTTGTCGGGTTGTACAGCAACATGTACTGTTATGTTGCACCGGTCGTTGTATGACGTTTGAGACCGAAACCGAAACCGAGTTCGCGGCGTGGTTTCCGCTGACGTGGGAATGAAAACCGGTGAAAACAGTCGAAAAAGATACTGTAAAACAATGCGACAGGGAATTAGACTGATAGAAACTAGAGAAATACTGGGGATAGACAGTGCAATAAAGCGACTACGGCCGAACACGAGGGGACCGAGACAAAATCACCTGCGGACAAGCCCGGGCCGCTAATTGGCCCGGACGCCACGAACGTCGGGCACATGATTTCTACAAGTATTCAGAGTAGTGTACAGCATGACAGATCGGATGAAAGTAGTTTGTTTCGATGACCGGATCATGCCTATACATAACTCCAGGATTATGAGTCTCCAACAGACAACAACAAAGCTCAGAATAATGGATGGTGAATCATCCGGTGTCGAATGCGGGAACCTGATCTATACAAACGAAGTAGTCTGTGCATAGGGCTCTACTGACTTATAGAGTGCATTATGGAACTCAACTAGAACAGACCATACAGTTCTCTTCTCTGCTTGCCTCCTTAAGGGAGGCAAGCAGCAGTGAACAGAAGATCCCATGATCATCTACGGAGTACATAGCGGAACACCTCGAACTGCGAAGAGTCAAGGCAGTAAACAATCCACAAGATTCTCAGCCAATCCGAAGACCAACCGAAGCAATCAAACCAAAGAGTTTGCAACAGCAAAAACACATTCCCGGATTAATGACATGCGTAAAGCTCGTGCGCTAAGATGGAGAGATAAAAAAAAGAAAAATCCAGACAACTGGATGGGAAGGCAGTTTATACATTCCTGCAAGAATCGCTAGCTATAAGCGAGCTACTACTGGTTTATATAATTATTGCATGTTGAGCTGGGAGGCCGCAGCCCAGTATAATGGTCATATCTACATACATAAACGTGCACCAAATTGGGTATTTTCTGGGCATGAATCTCCAACAGAGCTGAACGAACTCGAACTCGAAACAACAACAAAAGCTCCCAGAATGATGGATTGGGGGGGGGGGGGGGGGGGGGTGTAAAAAAAAAAAAAAAAAAAAAAAAACCAAAGAAAAAACAAAACAACAAAAAAAAAAAAACAAAATTTAAAAAAAAAA